>JAZHYW010003294.1:0-19066 GCA_037355805.1 Ixodes ricinus
CATTTGCTGAATCCCCTTTTTTTCAGGTACTAAAAATGAATTCGAGTTGTTTAATTCCGATGAAACAGCAAAGGAAAAGCTAGGATTAGCATATATGACTCGCCATCATATTTCTTTTTACCCCAGTCGCACATATTTTAGTTGAATCTAAAGGTTATCAGTCTGGTGGGTCGTCTAAAATGCGCGTGCGATTAGTAAACCTTTGCGTCGCAACATTAAAGTCGAGTCCTACGTAATAGCTCTTTACTTAGAAATTAGTTAGTGCATACAATCATGAAATGGGATCGTTTTCGCTACATATATTCTGAAAAATAGATAATAAAATACGTTTCACAATATAAATGATGACGATGCAGCCGAGCTTAAAGCAATAATATTTTCGAAGTGTCAGGAGAGTTTCAGGACAAACCCTTTCAGTCTACCTTTTATAGAAACTCTGAGCGGCAAACACGACGCTTGCTTTCCTTATCAATATTGTTTATACTCAGCGCCGTGATGCAGGCGAATAATAATGCAGAAAAGCGTGACCTTCGTATTCAGTGCGGATATGACCTAAAAATGAGGCGCAATGAAGTGCACCTTTCGACATAAGCTTTGTGTTTGATGTTTGTTCTTCGACAAGATGCCGGTCAATTCAATTTGTAAATAAGCATCACCCTTGCTAATTGGTGATTTAGTTGTTAAATACAACAAAGTGGTATTTCATAGTCTACTCGACGATTAAAGCTACTTAATTCGTCACTTTCTGACGGTCTGCGTGCGCAGTCGTCATAGTTCTGCCACGCGCCACTGTGCATGTACTTTGTTTTTCATCCAGCCTACAGACATATAAAATTGTTCATCATCAAATAAAAGAACAAACAGACTTCTATGTGTTTGAGAAGTTGAATATGCGTCAGGAATACAAGTTATTTAAATCAGATTCAAAATGAAAAAAAAAAGGCATAAGTTTCTACCAAATCACTTATGTACGTGCCTCTCGAGGATAAAAACGCCGGAAAAGATTTGCAGAGCATATATCAGATAATTTATGAGGTGCATTAACTTATGATATACCTCTTTATGGTGATAGGCCCTCTATTTATGTTGTCAAGTGTTCAGGTAGTAAGAAAATGTTAGTTATTGTCATCAATAAATTTGACTGTATGAAGTTCACATAACCGCTTCAGACCGACATGGGAGAACAGAAACTAAAAAATACGCCATCTGTTGAGCCTGCTAGAACGTGCTTATTTGTTCGCTGTTTGGCAGTGTGAAACACCGGGTCGCGGGGTATGCCAAGAAGAACTGTGTGTTCACGTTATAGATCTGAAGGCAAATGCACGAAATGTGGAGAGAGAGAGAGAGAGTAATAAATTATATTCTTCTGGATAATGCCATCCACGACGCCTTACTGCAAAAAGAACTACATAGGGATGCATGTTTTAAACGTAAACACGTTTAACGGAACTCCGTCTGGTTGGGTCAAAAAGTTGAGAAATGCAGACCTTCACAAACCAAGTCCTAAACAATTAGTGGCCCGACGTTTCAATAGGCGGGCTCATATAGGTCGACAGCTACTTAACCGTCGGCGTGTGTAAACGGACTAGGGCACTCGAAGAAGAAAAAGTGAGTGAAGCAAACGACACACCGTAGATAGAAAAGAAGCTGCTGCTCTCCTACGTGCAAATAGTCCCCCTTGATAAAATTAAAAAAAAAATATCGGTTTTGAAACTTCAGATTCTTTACTGTTCAGGACTAGGTTGGTTATGGTGCGTACTTCTCTAGTAGAGATGCGTGTAACGACGTTCCTATTTACACATAAATATCGCAAAAAACAGACAATATATTGCTAGTTTAAATCACATTGGACATCCGATTGCACGAGCTCGAAACTTCGCAGAATACTGTCTTGGGAGGCTAAAATGATATTTGGTTTTACAGGCAATTGTTTTGTGGCCTGATTTTACAACTCCGTGTTATATCAGTCATGCGCGCTCTAACATTTTATGAGGCTGCAGCATATCATCGCGAGACTGCTATATTTACTGCCCAAGTTTACAATTTGGACATCCCCTTGGACATCCCCTATTTGGACACCGTAAAGGGACAAAGAAAACCAAATGCTACTTCGAACGGCGTGCCTATCAATGTTAAACATGAGCGTTCAGTGACGACATTGGTCTAGAACGTCGGATAATGATGACATAGAATTCTGGAGGTAGAACTGGCTAAATAGGCGCAAAGTATCCCTTCTGATCCTTTCAAGCACGTGACTCTCACTTATATATTTGCTTGGAACACCCGTAAATTGATGGGGCGCTCATATCATCATAACTGGATGTTAATTTCCAACACTTAGGAAGATCGCACATGGTTTTTTCAGGCTCTTGCCGTTTAGATTATCTATTGGCTCAGACCAATAACGTCATCAAAAAACAAAATGCGATCAAAATTCTGAACCTCTTTCAGCTATTATGTTCAAAATACGCAAGATTTCTTGTTCAATTTATGTTTAATATGTTGCTAGAGTCCCAGCCACTAATTCAAACGAAAGCAATGCAAATTTAAAAAAAATGGCCAGAAACGCTTTGCATGGCCCCTTCAAGTCCAGATGCAGTTTATTCTACAAACAAACACTAAGATTTTGGCTAGGTACAAAGATAAAGTATCGCGAGAATTACACGAGGCATATGAAATTAGGACCAGGGAGAAGAAATGTATAAGTGACACTTCCCTATCTTTATCTACAAATGAGTTTGAATTTTTTAAGCGCGGGCTGAGCAGATAGAGTAAACAGGGTTTTTAGGCTATATAACGTGTAAAGTTTCAATAAACTGCAGTTGAGAGTGTGCCTTGTCCTGTTTCCCTTCGTCTGTGTCCCTGTATTTTTCGGCGCTCTTTGTTTGCAATGAACCAACTGGCACAAATCTCCACTTTACTATGCTATAAACACGAGCCTTTGGTCCCGACCACTTGCACTGCAGGAGCGCGCGTGCTTGAACGCTGAAAGCCCAGAGCTCGCTTTTTTAGTTTCTGATGCGCTCACACTTAAAGTGAAACGGAGTATGGTGTTGAGAACATCAGATTTCAACAGACAACTGAACTGTTTAACATGGTTTGCACGTGACATCATCGCACTATATGTGAGTGGTCAGAGATTTCTTCTTTGCTGAAAAAATCAAGCCCGAGGTGCAAAATGCAGACTGCAGAAGGTTCGCGCTCAGTGCAACTGATGCATTCAGAAACCAAAAAAATATTTCGTCTTGATGCAACGTCGTGAGGAACGGCGCGAGCGTCTGCCACCCGGAAAACGCGCTTTCTGGCAGGAGTGATTTCGCAAACGAAGTAATTTTGCAGGATCACGCTGTCTGCTCTGTGCTGAAGATGCGGAGCAGAGGAACCTTACAACACAGTAGGTTTTTAACCCCTCCCCTCCCCCCCCTCTCCCCCCCCCCCCCCCTTTTTCATTTGACGGCGCTCCTCCAGAGAATACTTCTTATTTCTGAAGGACACAATCCTTTGTTTGGGGGTACGCAGTTCGACAATTATATTTCTGTCATTTGTTAGCACCAATTCTTTATTTTCTTTTATTTGGCATCCAAAAACTGTGAAGTTTAAACAAAACTGCGAGAATTTGAGCGGCTGCCGACTTTCGGCTGTCCCTCAAAGGCCACTAGAATCTTTCTTTTCAGGTATCCCTGCCGTACACACTTGTAGTTCTATTTATCATCAGATTAATAAGCTATATTCAGTCTTTTCAATGGTTCTACACTCGGGGACAACTTTCTCAGACAGTTCAGCAACAACGAAAACATCTTTGAGTGCCTCAATGATGTGTACATGTAAAATAGTTCATGCAACGATTTTTGCACTTTCAGTAAAGTCCGCTAAGAGGTAATCCCTGACGTTGATAGCTGGCAAAAACACCCATCAGTTTTTCCCCTCTGCTCAACGGCAGACGCAGAAAAATGAAGAGAAAACAGCTTTCCCTTCTCAACTTACTATGAGAACAGGCAGCAATGTGATCTGACGCTAATTGTATACCGCCAGTGTTCATCATAGTCATGCGCTGAGGTTTGCAAAGAATAAAGCACCGGTTGAGATCTAGGCTTTATTAGAGTTCGGCTATTCTCATTTTTGATTGAACACGAGCCAACCACGAATCTTCGGCGATGCTGATTGCCAAGAACCCGAGCGCCTCGGCTCAGGCTCATGACAACTGAGTACGTCACGGTGTCGCATGACTCGTGGTGAAAAGTCGTGATGGCTAATGCCCCTGAATAAAAAAGGCAGCGACATCTTCCCCCCCCCCCCTCTCACGCAAACACCTTTTATTTTTATGTGTTGCTTTTTTACACCCGCGCGTCGACGGTAGCGCCGCCTGGTTTGGCCCAAGATAGCAGGCGTCATTCTTCAAAGGATGTCGCTACTTTTCTGTGTAAATGGGCTTTAGTGATGGCATGTGACGTCATGGTGTCAACAACGCTAATACATCTATATTCCGTTGTAATTCAAGAAGGTAGGGCGAGGGAGAAGAAGGCCGGGGAGGAAGAAGCAGACGAAACGTTGGAGAAGAGAGGGGGAAATTTACGTTCTGAATTTAACTCGACTTGGACGCGGTGAGTAATGCGACTACGCCACGGGGACACGTGACGTGACATTATTTGACAGCATGTCTTGAAACCATAACGTCACGTGACCACGTGACACACGATTAATCGTAGTGCCAATACAAAAGCGCCACGAAAACCCACAATTTCTTATACATTGCAGTTCGGTTTATGACAATTTGATCACTACATAGAAATGCAGCTGCCACATTTTACTTCTCAAACACTCATTTTGTAATAAAAAAATATCCGTGAACCGTTTTGAACCGGTCACCGTTATATTTTTTTCAGGTTCAGTTCCGGTTCAGTTCCAAGATGGCGGCGAAGATTTCGGTTCGGTTCAGTTCCGGTTCGACTAAAAATAACGGTTCTGTTCCGGTTTTCGGTTCGGTTCGGTTCCGGTTCGACACTCTGATATGATAATAGATCAGCTCTAAAAATATCTGAAGCTCAGCCCAAGCTTTTGCTTTCCAAACCCTAGCCGCCTAGGGCATGACTATGATGAACACTGACGGTATATAATTAGCGTCAGATCACGTGGCCGCTTGTTCAAATTGCGAGTTGAGGAGGGGATCGACAGCTGTCTCTTTCCTTTATTTTTTCTGCATCTGCTATTGCGCGGAGGGGAAAACTAATGGATGTTTTCGCAAGCTATCAACGTCAGGGGTTACTTCTTAACAGTATTTATTGAAAGCAGAAAAAAAAATGTTGCAAGACCAATTTTACATCATTGAGGCACCCAAACATTTTTTCGTTGTTGCTGAACTGCATCCGAAAGATGTCCCCGATAATAGAAGTATTGAAATGACTAAATGTGACTTATTAATATGACGTTACATAGAACTACATGTGTGTACGGAAAGAATACCTAAAAAAAAAAGATTTTAGTGACCTCAGAGGGACAGCCGAACGTTGGCAGTCGCTGTAAGTCTCACACGAGCGTCGTTCTCAAGTTATTGCCCAAGTTTCGACCCCTTCTGTATTTTGCTTGAAGGAGCTATAAAAAGATTTCTATACATCACTAAATTCTACTCAGGATCACTCCCTAACGTTAATAACTGATTGAACTTGGCTTTGCTCTTTTTTCTAGGCAATGGCAGTCGCCAAAAAATTAGAGAAATATGAGCATCGTTCATTCCCTCAACTCGGAGCCAGAAGCGGCCATGTGGCCTGGTGCCTATCTTATGCCGCCAACGTTAATCATACCCCCGCGCTGGGGTTGGAAAGGAAGAAAACGCGTTCTGAGCTCCAGGCATTGTCAGAGTTCGGCTATTCTCATCACCGCAGTGAATGGACACGAGCAGCGGCGTAGACTTTCCATTTTCCCGTGGAGGGCAGGCTGAGAAATTCTCTGGGAAGGGGCGGGCAGTGGCCTTACGTAAATTTTTTACACCGCCAATCATCAGTAGTTTATTTTCGGGAGTACGTTTTACAGCGTATGTATATCTTCCTCAGCTATCATTAGTAACAGCAGTGGTCTTGGTCCATCACTTTTTCTAATTTTGTATTAACGACTTGCCAACAAATAGTTTCTCACGACATGCGGCTCTTCGCGGACGACTGAATCATCTATTGCTTCATTGGGCGCGTCAGGTTCTGACTCCACGACTCCGGTTCAGGTAACTCCGTCGGAGTCGCTACTCCAACGGACTTTTGGGACAGCTCTGGATGGAGTAGGCGCCTTCTATATGAACTTCCGGTTGTTTTATTTATCTTTTTCTTTTGCTGGTGGGACATTGCAAAATGGCAGGCTGTTGTGGAAGCAGACCAAGCGGACGTAAAAGGTGATCGATGCCGCGTTATCTTCTCGCCAGAACTGGAGATTGAAGCTAATGAAAGCACGCTAAGATTCCATTTCCCGTGTATTTTGTCAATAAAGGCAACGTGGGCGTCTATTTTGTTTACTTGCCACTATTAGAAGCTCGTTACATGGCACGTAAACAGCGTCTCCCGCTCCTCCCCCCGCCCCCGGTCTCACCAGGGGGCACGAGCCGCGATGCACCGCGCCCCGATGCCCCGCTTTCGTAGTCTACGCCTATGGACACGAGCCCCTACCCAAGTGTCCGCCGAGGCATTGCTTGTTACGAGCCGATGTACAGTGCTCACGCAGTTCTCCTGTCCAATCCATGAGCCGCGCATGACTATTCAAGCCTAGAAAATTGTTAGAGCGCATGACTATTCAAGCACAGGGTTGTAAAGTGAGGGCCCAAAACAAGTGCAGGTAAAACCGAATATAACATTAGCCTCCCGAGGCAGTATTTCGCGAAGTTTCGAGCTCATGGAAGCTGATGAAATCTGATTTATACTAAGATTTTAAGAATCTTTGTCTGTCCTTCGCCCTATTTATATAAAATTATAAATTTCATTGCGTGCATCTTTACGCATCTCTTTTTGCAGTAATGCGTTCTGTAAGGGATTATTTTGGAAAATAACATTAATTATCTCTTTCTTTTTGAACATTTCATGCATTTGACTTCCAATCTATCATGTGAGCACAGAGCCCTTTTTGGCGTACCCTGCAACCCGATGTTTCACACTGCCAATCAGCAAACAGAAAAACACTTTTTCGCAGACTCCACATCTCGCGTAGTTTCGAGTATCGTCCTTCCGCGTCGGTCTCAAGCGGTTATGTGAACTTTATAAAGTAAAATTTATTGATCGTTATAAAAATATATTTAATTACTGACTGAATATTTGACAACATAAATAAGGTGCCGACCACCCTAAAGCAATTGATGCCACCTAATTATCTGAAAGGTCTTCTGCCAATCTTTTCCGGCGTTTTATCCTCGAGAGGCACATTGTAAGTGATATGGGACAGCCTTACACACATTCCTGATTTTGAAGCTAATTTAAATAACTATGTGTTCCTCACACATAAAACTTCTCAAACATATAGAAGTCTGTTATTGCCTCTTTTATGTGGCGAGCATTACTTTTATGTGTCTGTGGGCTGGACAAAAACAAAGTAAACAAGGGCGCGCGGCGGAACTATGACGATTACGCACGCAAACCGTCAGAAAGTGTCCATTTAAGTAGCTGCCATGTCGAGTAGAACGTGAAATACTGCTTCGTTTTACTTAACAAAAAAGAATCTTGGAGGACGTTTAAGCTTCGCCTTTAAAAGTGGAACGCGATAGCCTTAACGGGCCTCGTTTGCACCACCTTCTCATTTGCCGCGAAAGCGTGCCTCGCGGAGCCTAGTCAAAAGCGTCTGACTCGCAACCGAAGGGTCGTGGGTTCGAATCCCGCTAAAATTCTTAATTTCTTCTTTTAAAGCAAAGGAATTACTTTAAAAATGAAATCAATTGAGACATGCGGCGACCTTTAATTCGCATTACATGTCATGTTTTAATCACTCTCATTCCACGCGTGATGTCACGTTTCACGTGAGCATTGTGGGTTGTTTTAAATTCTTGCGCGAGGGCATGTAGCTCTCACGTCACCACCCTATCGACCAATCAAGATTTTCCAGTCACGCCACCGGCATCAGCTTTTCTGCGGCATGAGCTCCTTAACGCTATCGTGTTAAAATCATCAATTAGCAAGGGTGATGCTCATTTGCAAATTAAATTGACCGGCATCTTGTCAAGAACAAACCTCAACAGCCAGGCTATGCCAGCTTCTCCTGAAGAAGATCGACGGGCGATCTTCTTCTCTCAAAGCTGTAACCTGCGGCGTGCCTCAGGGTAGCATACTGGACCCTCTGCTCTTTAACATTTTTATAAACGACATGGTAAAGGTTAGTACTCTTGCGCAGTTTGTAATATGTGCCGACGACACCAGCCTTTTTGTGTCGGACGTAGACGCAGAAAGCTTAATTATTAATGGGAACGATATTCTCGCGCAATTTGGCAGATGGTCTGAGGTAAATTGCCTTAAAATTAATGTAAACAAAACCAAGGCACTCGTATTTCGGTCATTGAATAAGCACGTCTCTTTCACTAAATCCCTTACCTTAAGTGGTACAGTAATCGATATAGTTAAGCACCACAAAACGCTGGGCGTAATTTTCTCTGAGCATCTGTCGTGGGATCGCCATATTGATAATTTGGTCAGCAGGTTGTGCGGAGTCATTGGCGTTATTAGAAGATGCCGCTCAATAATGCCTGTTAACATTAAACTCATGATTTATTATGCCCTTTTCCGGCCTCATATAAATTATTGTCACGTCTTGTGGGGCACAACAACAACTTCGAAGTTAAACAAAATACTGTTACTTAAAAAAAATACATACTACGCATCATCGCGGATGTACACTACCTATATCACGCTAAACCGCCGTTCGAAAAATTCAAGATTATTGCCATTACAAATATGCACGTGTATCGTCTTTTGTATGCTTTCCTTTTCGGAACAAATGAATACATTAAATTTCTTTGGCGCACCTCGGGCTTGAATAAAAAGGAAATCTCGATCAGTATGCGCTGCTCTGAGATATGGTATGTTCCTCATTTCCGCACGAATCATGCTTTACAATCCCTTCGCCATATGTTACCTTCTCTACTCAACAGGTACCATCTAGAAAACATAGATATATACTCTCTGACTATAGAGCTGAATTGTATACGTGTTTTATCTAACGCGGATGTGTCTGTATGACATTTTTTCTTTTTCTCGCTTTCGCATATAGTGCTTGCTGCCGAACGTTCCTGCGCCCTCACTTGTTTACTCTGTTTATTGTTACTTAAGTAGATGCCTAGTTGGTAAGAGAAACTCTATATGTTGTATAACGAGTCTTTTCAATGTATAACACGTTTCAGCCAGATTGCTATGCTTGTTTTGCTTTAGGGCCCCAGACCCAGTCAAGTTACCATATGGTAGCTTTTTGTCTGGAGGCCCGTCAGAGTAAATTCCTGGAAATAAAGATTTCATTTCATTTCATTTCATAAGAAAATGGTTCACTTGGGTAAAGCGCGTATTTTGGGCCAGATTTGATCCGAGGGCGAAGGTGCGTATAGATTAGAGTGAACAATTGCGATTACTCCTTGCTGCATGATTTGTCGCATGCATGCGGTGCTGAGTGTAAACAATGTTTGGTTAGAACAACAAGCATTTTGATTGCCGCTTGGCGTCTCTATAAAAAATAGCCTGAAAGGAATTATTCTAAAACTTTTGTGACATTTTGAAACTTTCATTGCTTTTAGCTCAGTTGTGTCGTCATCTAATACATATATATATTGTGAAGCGTATTTCGTAAAACATATTTTGTAATATATATGGCCACGAGGTGCTCATTTTATAATTTTATGTAATGTATTTGATTCCTTGGTTCAAGGACAGAATCACAATTTCACTTTTCAATACTGCGACACAGAGTTGTACCAATCACTGGTATTTTAGGCGAGCTACTACACTTCGCGACAATATTTTATACCGTGTAAATAAATCAGCTTGAACTTTAGAATTTGACTTAAACACGAAGAAAGGACAAGAAAATACAGTATAGTTCTAAATTTCAATCTGATCTATTTGAAGGTATGTACCAACAAGCTCAACTCTTCACTCTTGTACTTAAACATTTTGATTCAGGTAAAATATATGTTACTGGTAAACAAAGGGATGTTGAGTCGTATGAACACGACGTTATGTACGTTAATGTAGATTTTCTTCTACTTTAGCGTCAAAATTAAATAACTGAATTTCATATTTTGGCACCTAAATACAAAAGTAAATTGCACGGGCGATCGAAGAAACTATATAGTTAATCGTTTCACGGCGTAAATAGTGTATATGGCCAGAACAACGCGGAAAATATATTCTCAATTTAGCGGTTCAAACCGGTTCGAACCGGTTCGAACCGGTTTGAACCGTTATTTTTGCTCCCCGGAACTGAACCGGAACCGAACCGAAAGCCGTGAACCCGAACCGGAACCGAACCGATAAACATTTCGGTTCGACACTCTGATGCATACGTGAGAGTGTGCATCCGTGTACGACCGTGAGCGGGCGACTATGCGTGCACGTGGGTGCGCGCGCGTGTACGCCAGCTTGAAAAATTATGTTTGTTTCAATTATACGTTGTCTAACGGTAAGCGTATATTTAGGGTTCGAAGTCTTCAATATTTTCCAATCAATGCCTGCCGACTTTCATTTTTATAGATGTTGGTATATTGCTTTTATGAGAAGTCCGACATTCCCCGTGAATTGAGCATATATTGCCAGCACCTACTAAATAGGAATGTCTTAGTGCTGATAATTTTTCGTCAGCGAATATCGCCAGCGGGGTAACGGATTAGATACATACGAGTGCCGCGTCGGCGTTTGGATGAGACTCCTGCCGAATCAGCGAGAATACAGCCCTCGCATGCAATTTGCACCGCGGTGGATGGCATTTGATGGCGAGAAATGTTCACCACTAACGTGTTGAACATTTCTCGGTAAACGAGAGATGTTCACCACTAAACGTGTGGTGAACATCTACAAAGATATAAAGTCAGAGTGTGAAATTTTGCGCTGATGTGTTCTCCGAGCCTACTGTAGTACAAACCTTTTGTATACGACCATGTATCCGGTAAACGAATTCGACGGCAATCACGCTGTGCATCAAACGACGCTTCATCGAAAGATCGGTCCGCCCACGCTGCAACGTTCCATCGACAAATCGTTTCGTCGTAATCAGACAGCTTTCATTTCATCGATACACCTTGAACGTTTCGATCAAAAATATGATTTCTTGTATGCGTGCATGTGCGGACATTTCGGTGTCCGGACGCACCGAAATGTCCGCAAGCACGCATACAAGCAACTCCCCCACCGGGTGCTTCTCAGGGCACTCAACAACTTTCCAATTGACACCTTCTCCCTTGACTGAATATTTAAAAAGGTACCTAATTAGACTTAATTTATTAAATTATTAGGTTTTATTAAAAAATGGCACTTTCGAAAGACGTCTGCTAACATACAGTTCGAGATAGCTGGGGGACACCCTATATGCTTGTGAGGAACGAGACGGGGGTTCCCTCAAACGTGTCTGTGTTTGTCAAACATCTCCGTAGATGCTCGAGTGAACATCTACGGAGATGAAAAGGGAAAGGAAAGAGACGCCTGGAGGCCCCGATCTACCACAGGGGAAGGAATCGTGTCGCCGTCTTGGCAGACGGAGAGCCGAAAAAGGGGGGGGGGGGGGGGGGCGCTTCTGGAACGGTTCCGGAAAGACGGGTCATGTCGCTGTGGTCGGTCGGAAGCTTGCGGTTTTAGGCATGCGGGGAGAACGCGCTGGGTTCCGTGCTGCTCTGGTTGGCAGCGATATTTAGGATAGCTGCGTTACGTATTTCGTTCAAATATTCCCAGTGACACTCAAGTTACAAGATGAAAACCGCTGATAAGACCCAAAACCGCGGGGTGTATAAAATAAATACAGATTAAAAACAAACTCGGCAAAAAACAGATGGCAAGAATTGTCAGCCCATTTTGAGCAAAAATAAACACTTAACGATCCAGCCTATATGAGTAAAAAACTGGAACTTTTGACTATCTACTTTTGTAGGACTTGTTTTGTACAAGGGGGTTGCATAATGAAAGACTTGAATCAAAAGAAATATAACTTTGCGTTCTTTGTTGCCTTGCCTCAATTATTGTCTTATATTATTTCATGTAGGAAACAGGACATGAAGCGCTTGAGACCTTCTCCCAGCATGTTTCTTGGTAAATTTTGAAAATTCACCAGTTAGGTAATTATGCACGCCTTCCGTTTACACACATACGTTTCTTTTCCTAAATAAGCTCAGCAGAGACCGCGTTTCCGCGGGCTGGCTCTCCTTCGTTTCAGCTTAGCTCCGAGCGCAGCCAAAGACTGGGGGATGGTTCACCACTTGGAAAAGAGCGTTCGTACGCATCACGAAGTAGTTCGCAAAAGTATAATTTTAGAAATACTTTGTTTGAGTGCAACCATTGCACAATTTTCCAGTTGTGTCCTGCTAAGAACTAATTATCAAAAATAAATGAAATAAACGACGTTCCTCGTTCTTCGTAATATAGTAATGAATATGATTCGACGAAAAACGCCTACCTGCTGGCAACACTAATCCAACCACTACACGTTTTTTCCGATTTTTTTTTCTTTTTTATTGTTCTCTACGGCCGAAGTTTCGGGCTTCAAGTTCGACGCTTTCCTCGCTAAGTTGCTGGACATCTGTTGGTTTTCTGCTTTTCTAATTACCACCGGCAACGCAAGATAAGCAGAAAGACACGTTTGGGTGTCAGGCGCAAGATCGTGATGAATGTGTACTCTTCTTCGTCTTTAGTCTCAAACCGCGACGTTCCGCGAAATTGTTCAGCGAACATCGGAGCTAACAGACGTATGGGAAAGCGACGAAACGTTGATCCGCCGACGGCGGGAAACGTTCTCCATTGGAAAACGAGTCAAAATCGTGTGTCGAAGCGGCGGTCAGAGGCAAACGTAATGTAAAACCATGCGGTATCGGTGGAGCTCCTAGAAAACGCGGACTCCAGTGCGACCGGAAGGACGCGGAATGTGGTTGTTGCTTTTTGTGTTGTTTGTTTTTGGCTGTTAAGAGTTTGCGGAGAGAACGTTACCAACCACCGCACTCAACCGGAGTTCTATTCCAGGATGCGAAATGGCATTTGTAATTATGTAGCAGACGAGGCTGTCGATACTCCCGTAGCAGACGAAGTGTCTCTCTTCGACCCCTCTGAACCTCTGCACAGATTCAGCGCGGTGTGATATACGAAGTGTAGGCGAAGTCGCGTCCTATCGACGGCGTTTGATTGGCCCCGTCCATACGTAGCTTTGGTCACGCTCGGAGCTATGCTGAAGCGGCGGCTATGCAGGGCTTCGTAAAACGGGAAAGGAGTCGATTCCTTCTTCGCGTTCCAAATGAAAAAAATAAAACAATAAAACATCAACATTCTTTTCGGCGCTCGTCTCTTGTCGACGACCTGGGGGACAAAAATATTACACACGCTTGTACAAATTCTGTACCCACAAACATGTCTGGGAAAAACGGGATACTCCCGTAGTAATTCTTAGCATGACCAGATGCTGTCATGAGGCTGTCAGTTCCTGAACCGATTCGATAGCCGACGCAACATGCCACAATTACGGGGCATTCTTTTCTTGTCAATTCGAAGGCAGTCTGTGCTTTTAGCGCGACATATTACAAGAATCGAGATGCCTAGCGATCGCGTCAGGTCGATCGCTAGGCATCTAGTCGGGGACACAGGAAATCTAGTTTAGGGAACAAGTGCCCCTTTTTGGATCCTCTTGACGCTGCCCGCCGAGACAGACCTAGCCGCCTACGAACCAAATGAGCCATGAAGGATCCCGCCGCATTTTTCCCCGGCCCCGAAAACTACAACACATATGGCGTTCCAACTTCTAGGAAGTGCTCGGATGCGCCCTCCTCTGTTCCCTTTCATCGTCCAGTGAATGAGGGTGACGACGAGTACAATATATTTGAAAATGACATCACAATACAATAAGACATTTTTGGGCGCCCGAGTAAATACTTGGAGCATCACGGCATCACGAGGACCCCGGAGGCAGAAGCCCTTTCGGTATTCAGAGGTTCCGGCCAAAGTATTTCCGGCTACGTAGTCGCCGTCCCTGCAGTCCTTGCGGAAATGCAAAGAGGTGATAGGTTCAGGCGTTGTCTTGTTGATAACTTCAGATCACTGCAAGCGGACTTGGCCGTATTTCTCCTGTGTATTGAAAAATAATCAAAACAAATATCCCGGCGTAATAAACTATGTATGCGATTGCTTCGGAGCTCGTTTAAAACTATATAGTCGTCCTTCGAGAATAATGAAAAGCAACTGCGCCCTGTGAAGTTGGGCGACCTGTTAGCCACAAAGGTTATGTTTTGCGACGTTTGTCTGCCTGCTCGCCACATCCTAAATACCAGACCACGAAAAAGGCCGTTGGCAAAATAGTCTATGACTCTATGTCGTAAAACTCAGCGATCTCATTTAGCCGCACTAGGCATTGTCAGCAGTGAAGCGAATACCCCTTTCCGCCGGCTTTTTATATCTGCAGACCATTCTTTAGATGACGAAGTGACAGCAAAACGGCGACAATTAGGTCAAGAGATCAATCCATAAAGTTGCTTCCCTGGCCACCCCAGTCGCAGCACTAACTATAGTCGGTTACAAGTTAAGAAGGTAGGAGAAGCTCCTCCCACAAGCGTGATGCGCCCGTTTCAAATCCCTCCGCAGTCGAAAGAAGAGTTCACTGGAAACGCTCCTTGTTCCGCTTCAACGGATAGATAATGGCCACAGAGTGGTGGCAACTTGTCTTCGACCCCACTTTTCAAGAAAGCGACCTTTGTATTCATCGGGGGGAACCGAGCCCCTGAAAGCAGCCTTTGTATTCATCGGAGTGGGGGACCTAATCCCCGAAAGTCGTCTTTGTTTCGATCGGAGGGGAAGACTCTAATCTCCCTCTCGTGGCTTCCACAATGCTAAGTCAGAGTCGAAAGATAAAGCAAATATGTACAAAAAGGCAAGACCGTCCTCGCGCGTTGGCCGCGACGTCACGGAAACGATGGGACGCTATTGGATGCGGAGGTGGCGGAGGGATATATGATTCCCTTTGAGGGGCATTTGCCGCTACCTTCTTGACTTGTAACCTACTATAGCACTTCGCAGGGCCTTCTCTTCCCCCTTCCCGTAAAGACTCGACAAGGCTCACGCGAAAGAGGGGGATAGCCGCTTCGTTCCCTCAAAAAAGCCCCCGGCTCGTCTCCCCGATCCTTTGTGCTCCTGGACAAAGTCTCAAGATCGCCGGAAGATGATTGCGGGAAAGCGTCCCCCCCCTTTCCTCCCCTGTCCCCACCACCCCGTTTCAAGACGTTACGGCCCAAGCGGCGAGGATTGGTTTAACTGGTTGTCTGTCACATTGTCCTCACCCCTTTTTCGTGTTTTTGCTTCCTCCGGCCGGACTCCAGCGCCATATATGAGAAAGAGCGGACATGAGGGTAGCGAGTGTCCGCTCTTAAGATCTACTTGAGCTCGAACTTGTTGTTTCCCATAATTCATATTATTCCCCTTTACATAACCGTCAACCAGTCAGGTATACGCTTCTTCCGTGACAAGGTTACTGGGGATACAAAGGACACTTAGCTTTATAAAGTCATATATTGAAATAAGACAAACACTCTAATCCCCCACAACCACCACGAAGTATTTATTTTCCCAGTTACGGTTTCGCTACACGCTCGTCTGTCGAGAGTAGAAAGCTTAGCTTGCACAACTAGCAACTCGCATCGTAGATGTAGTACTTCTGCGTTGTGCCGCAAAGTAGGTCAAAAATAAAATCACAGCAGGTTATGTTCTTGTTCAACTCAGACTCAGGCACAAGTAGAGTACACGCTGCATCTGCAAGATTAAAGAAGGTTAGATAACTGCAGCCATCAGTACATTCAACTAGTAAAATTGGCCTACAAAACGTTTGTCGCGTCTGGCATTGATTACAATTTAGGACAGGGTTGCACGGATCACGTAATTTATCAGTTTCAAAGGCTGACCTACAACTTAAATTTTACAGAACTCAATAACCTTTCCCTCCTCTTTTCCCTGATGGCATTGATTCCAACGAAAGGAACGTGTTATATCGGTATCGAGTTTGTGATAGACGTCTTTTATGTCTTGCTTATTTGTACCCTGATGTCTACATCTGTGGCTGACGTCAATGGGCTGTCTCACCTGTGCGATTCCTATAATTTCTCACTGCTGTGTATTGGGTTGCTATTAAATTAAGGATACCAGCCTCAAGCATCTAGAAAGAAAAGTACTCTGCCATACATTTCTCCCGGGCTCTGAATTACGACAGGACAGAAACAAAGACAATAAAAAAGGTTTTGTGGCCCATAATCGTGTTTCAAAGGGGTAAAGTAATCACAAGTTTTTAGAAGGAAAATTTAAGGAATGAGGAGGTTCAAGCAAACATCTGTGAAACTCGTAACCCGAATGTCACTCTTTAGGAGATTGAGAGCTGAAAAAAGCACCCAACAATTTATTTTTAATCTTTAAAGCTTTCACTGGTTTTACAGCAGTGTTCTTTACCTTTTAGTGGGGCTGTGCGTATGGATTATATAATTTTTAAACTACCACTAATAGCGGAAAGATATTGGGTAAAACCTTAGAGAAACAAACATAAAAGCTAACACGAAGTCACAAATTTGAAGGAACAAAACTGCTACTGTCGAGTTTCTTCCCATATATTTACTGTAGGAACGTAGAACAATCAAGTTACACTCTTCCATATGAAACATTTCTTACCACTGACGTAGGTGTTCCTAAAAATGACGCACTGCTCACACTCCACATATGCGACGTATACCTGCACCGTGGTACTTCCTGCAAAAATGTAAGCAAATATTGCGTCAGTTCAGTGAGAGTTATCTGGCATTTTGCTGTCTTATATCAATAAATAATTGAAAAAACGTTATACTGCAAAAATGTCAGAAAATAAATAGTGTATCTTGTTTTCTAAACTACTGGTCTTTTATGTTTTTATAGATCAGATATTTCGGTAAGTTCAAGAGCCTATGTAAAATTAGTATTTTTTATTATCCGCGCAGTGTTACGATGTTAAGTAAACAAACTTATCTAACTTTAGATTGGCTCAGTCAGTCAGTCAGTACAACTTTATTGGTGCCCGAAAAACTGATGAGGAAGTGGTGAGGAGCCCACTAAGGGTCCCCTCCCAGCCCCCCCCCCCTCAGACAACGGCCAGGATCCCCTAGACCCCGGCGGCGTCTTCGGCCATTTGAACTAAGTCTTCTTGGACCCGAGGGTCCGAGCTGAGCAGAGTGGTCTCCCAGCTCTATTCATCTCTGAGCTGCGTCAGTAATTTATTCGCGCAAGCGCCCCTGTCTATGTTACAACACTCCCACACGATGTGTCTCAAGTTCGCCCTCTGCCCACATAGCTTGCACGCGCCCGTGTATCTATCCGAGTACCACCGATTTAGTAAATCCGGACACGGGTAAGTGTTCGTTTGCAGACGTCTCCACACCGTGGACTGTCTCTTGTATAGCGAGTGGTGCCCGGGGGAAACCTAGCCCTCACATCCTTGTAGTGGTCGAGAATATCTCTAAATGTCACCAGCCTGTCTCTCCCAGACGACGCGACGGGAGCCCCAGACGCTGTGCCGGCCCGGACGGTAAGTCCTCGGGCCGCGTTGTGAGCCTCCTCGTTGCCAGGAAGCGGCGCGTGTGCCGGTGTCCACACGAGTCTCACTCTTTCTTTCTCACCGAAGCACGTCGCACCCCTGAGGACGCGCAGAGTCTTCGGCGACACTCTCCCTTTGACGAAGTTGCGAACCGCGCTCTGCGAGTCGCACACGATTGTCCTGACGCAGGGCATGCTTAGCGCGAGCGCCACCGCCACCTTTTCCGCCGTCTCCGGGTCGTCGGTCTTCACGCTGCAGCTCGCTACGAGGTGTCCGTCACCATTCACCGCCACCGCTGCCATGGCTCCTGTTCCCTTGTACTCGGCCGCGTCGACATACGCGACTCCCTCCTCTTCTTTTAGCATTCTTCCCAGGGCTTAGGCCCTCGCCTCCCTTCTCTTGGCGTCGTGTACAGGATGCATGTGCTTTGGGATGGGGGAAATCTGCAGCATTTCTCTGATGTGTAGGGGAACGTCCACTTTCTCGCCTCTCTGTGTCTCGTACCGGAGGCCGAGGCTCTTGAGGATGTGCCTGCCAGTCGCGCTCCTCGGGAGCCGTTCCAGCTGGGTGGTTCTTTGAGCCTCAATGAGCCCGTCGATGGTATTGTCTCTCCCTAGGGCCACCAGCTTCTTGTTTGACGTCGGAGTCCGGCAGCCTTAGGGCTCGCTTGTATGCTTTCCGCACTATACATTCCAGCTTGGCCTTTTCGGCCACTCCGAGTCTCATGAAGGGAACCACGTACGCCAGCCGGCTCATCACGAAAGCTTGTACCAGTCGCATAAAGTTGCCATCCTTCATCCCATAGTTCCTGTTGGAGATCCTGGCGATGAGCCGGGCGACCTAATAGGCCGTCTCTCCCAGGGCCTGTATCATCCCCCTGTTCTTTCTATCTGCCTGCATGCGCAGGCCTAGCACCCTGATGCTCTCGACCTGGGGGATGCGGTGCCCTTGCGCGAAGAGTTCGATGTTCGATTTCTCCTTACCGCCGCGTTTGGGTCTCAGCAGCAAAAGCTCGGACCTCTGCGGAGAGCACGCCAGTCCCCTGGGAGCTAGGTACTCTTCTACGACACAGATTGCCTCCTGCAGTACTTCCTCTATGTAGCCGTCGCTGCCGCCAGTGCCCCACAGCGTGATGTCATCGGCGTAGATGCTATGCTGCAGTCCAGCTATCTTCTCAAGTTTCGCGGGCAGGCAGATCATCGCTACGTTGAAGAGGTACGGGCTTGGCTCAATTAGAAAAAATCAAAAGATTGGCTCAATCATAAAAAAAAACAAATTTTAAATAATTTGACAAATTTGATTTGGGGACATTTCAGTAGTACTTACCACCTGTAGGAGT
>JAZHYW010003295.1:0-41898 GCA_037355805.1 Ixodes ricinus
TTGCAGTCTGAGGAAATAAAGAGTTACAAAACTGACAAATATGGCAGTAGCATACTTTTCACTTTTGCACATGTACAAGAACCGCTAATTGCTATTAGAAAAGCCGAAGGCTATTAGGTTGCTCGCTGACAGCAAGAGGGGGGGGGGTATGATTGTGAGGGCAGCTGGTCTCTAATGCTTGTTTTACTGAAAGTTGCAAGTAAGACTTTTAAAGAAAAATGACCCAAACTATTGCAACAAAACATTCTTACATATCATTTCTCATACCAAAAAGGTTGGTACGAGGAACTTTGCCCAGCTGACATGATGCAGATTCTGGTACTCATCTGCGTCAAGAAGCTTCTGTCAAAACGAGTTTACCACGCCGCAATCACTTTGAATCTCCAATCAACCTTTCACCTAGCAAGACCTTTCTTGTGGCTGTGGTGTACGGAAGATGCGTGCGCATAGTGAGTGAAGACATCTCCAAATGCCCCTTTGCAAGCCCAGGACTTCGTCGCCTCTACGCCAAAGCCTCCTCGAGCAGGACCATGCTTGAGTCTCTGTCATGCCTTGGTTTGGTAAAGCTATACTCCACGACAACTTTCCTTGGCAATGCAGTGGAAGGTACAGGCACGTGTTCCCCCTCCCATTTTGAGCGCTGAATCAAGCTGTGCGCGAGCTCTCCTTCTCTCCCCGGAAATGCCAAGAAAAGTTGTCGCGGAGTATAGTAGCGCTTCGCACTAAGCCTATCATGGTGTTACGTCTCGCTCTGCACGTAACAGCGGCGCACAGTTCTTGTTCGAAAGTAGCAAATGTCGATTTCAATCTTGGACAACGGTGCCACAGTGTGATCGTGCAATGTTAGAGTGTCGCGGCACTATGGGGTCGCGAACGTGTTCGGTTCGTCCTGGCTGTCATTTGCGAATCTGCTCCTTCGTGTGGATGCACTTGGGAGACGGACGAACTGCGGACATGATCAATCCGTCGTGTCAATCAGCCATCAATGAAGAGTGCTGTTCATTTTTAACTTGATATAAATTAACTGAGCAGCACCATTTTGTAGGATGGCTAACCCTGCCTTAAACCCCTGGATATGTCTGTGTTAGTTCCGTAAGTGGTGTCAAAGTGCCAGAGCACGAGGCCCGTGCAGCATTTGGAAGCAAATGGCAGTGTAGCCCTGAAATGAAAGGCACTTGGAAGTGAGTGGCACTGTCTCTCGAGTTCACACAATTAAGGCTGAACCGCATGTACGCGATTTAGCGAGCGACGGAGATTTCTCACTGTTACTCGTCGCGTTGCTCGGTTTTTCGATTTCTAGAAACCGTTGCTCATCACCTTCGTCGCTTGCTCCCGTCGCTTTCGTGTGGTACGCCTCGTCGTGCGGCTGATCGAGCGATAGCGAAAAGGGTTGCCATCATTTGTCTCGTTGCTCACTAAATTGCTTACATGTAGTTTATACTTTATGGTTGTCGGCACTTGCGAAAATGTGAAGCGTGAATTTTATCGAGGGCTTTGCCCTTGCCGACTTTCAGACTGCTGGGAAAACTTTGGGTTCCAGTGAAATAATACCACATGTTTTCTCGCTTTGCTCATGAAGTGAGGAGGAGGTAGTTTGAAAATCAGTTCATGGTCTTTCAAGGAAGTTGTTTAAAACACCTTTTTTTCCGTTTCTTTTGTCATTACTCAATGCGCGTTTTTTTTCTTCAACCTTCTCAATCAAGTACTGCCAGAAAGTTAGTAAATAAGCGCAACATATACAGGATTTTGTATAGAAAGTCAGTGCCCCAGTCGAAAAAGAACTCTTTATACTCTCCGCAAACAACATCATCAATACAGACCCTACTTCTAAAGGCGCACGTCACGCAATGTTTCGAGCAGTTTCCGAAAACAAAAAAACGAACTAGAATCCAACCTCCCACAGTGGAAGCGAATACGAGCGCCAGCACGCTAACGGGTACCTTTAGCAATCATGGGTTCCGCAAAACACACCGCCAAGCTAGGCGGTACCAAGCCGCCACCCGATTTGCAGAAGTCAAGCCTTGTTTACCGATCTACGAGATAAAGCTCCGATACAATCACCAAGTGCCTCGCTCGGCCGCCACTGCCTCCGGTGGGACCTTTGCCTCTGGGTGCGTTCCCGCAATCTGACTACTCGCTCAGTGACAGATCGGTTCCGGGACTTCCTTGGCAAAAGCTCGAGGGTCGTCCAATGCGGAACGCACGTGTGCGACAAGGAACCGCACACGGTCGCTTTCACGCCGCCTGCGCACACAAGAACACGTCATAAACGCTCCGAACAGAAAGAACTCAAAAAGCAAAAACGAATGGGCAAGCACTCACCAATTAGACTCAACTCCACAGCTGGTTCCATGGGCACGCCGGTACCTAGGACACTTCCTTTTTCCAAAGCGTTCTTCGATGTTCTTTTCCTAAAGTCTGCAAGCGCCCAAAAGTTTGTACCTCGCTTTGTTTTTGTGTTTTGCGATGGCGATGGCGATGCGGCGATGCTCGTTGCCTTCGTTGCCCGTTGGTTTCGGTTTCGACCAAGCTCATTTGACGCAACGTGAATATGCTTGTTTTAGTCAATTGAAATTCCAACTTTCAAATGCAGAAAGTTGTTTTAAAATGTATATAATTATTTGTAATAAACTATGTTGTAGTGCATTGTGTACTAAACTGAAGCTTGGCTTCTTCGTTTCAATTTAACATGGCGGCTACCACCACTGTCCCGTGTACCGTGCTCGACTTATTTGCTGTGCATTTGTTGTCCTGTTATCCACCGCCTGCGATCCGCATCAGCAACAAGCATGCTGTATTGTGTGCTCGCCGGAAAGAATATCCAGTCTTCTTCGAAGCAAGGCCCCCACTAGGGTTGATCGGACGTCGTCGGCACCCACGAACCGATTCGGCAAGCCTCACGTCGTTGCTTGGTGCCTCCACGTTTCCGGCGATGAATCCCGATTCCCCAAGCCCTGGCCTCAGCCCTATATGACGTAGCCGGTGAAAAACAATCTACGACAACGCGGTGTCTTTGGAATGCGATTACTACGATCAGTGGCTCTTAAAACCTCAGTAGCCCCCCTTCAATGGTGAGCTCTTCGATGTGAACGCCCTTACCTTCAGCGTCCGGAGACTGCTGCGATCCTCCGACGAGAACGGACGTCTTTTCCGGGCTCCGCAAACCCTAAAAACTGTACGTGATACTGGTATAAACATTGCCTCGCACTGTCGGCCCGCCACAGCACGTCCACCGAGAGATCGGCTCGCTCGAGTCTCGTTCTGCGAGCGGCGCGCCCGTTTCTGCTTCGAATATGGCTTCAGCCGACGCCGCCGCTTCGCAGCTCACCAATATCTCTGCATCCATCCTGAGCCAGGACGTGGAAATCCCCCTAGAGGGAGACGACCTAGGTGGGGAATGGATCACCCCTAGAAAGCCCCGCGAATCTCGTCTTCCGGCCCACCCCAACCCCGAACTTCACGCAGTTATAGTGCATCTCCCAATCCTTCCTGCTGGCGCAGCTGCGCAGCCTTTTGACATTTTGCCGGCGTTCTTGCAAGCCGCACAGCTCCGTGCTCATGCATGTGCCAACGTGTCGCTTCACCTCCATCCAAATAACCGTCTCGCCTTCCTCCGCACCCATCACAAAGCGATTGTCAACCGGCTACTGCGCATCAGCAGCATCAGCTTGCAAAACACTTCCCCTCCCGTCCACTCCTACCTAGCCGCTCCAAACAACTCCTGCTGAGGTGTTATAAATGGAATTGCCTTGGGAGCCACCCCCGACGAGATCATCAATGATCTGGAGTCTTATCAAGCCGACATCCTTCACACAAGGCGAATGGGCACAACAGGTTCAGCCATCATCACCTGTACAGAACCCATGTCCCTTACACAGTGTACTACCGCCGCCTCGAATTTCGCTGCCGTCCCCACAAACCTCGAGCCCATCACTGCAACAACTGACTCGAGTACGGGCACCGTACGCTGGCCTGGCCGGGGCGACCAGCGACGCTGCCCCGCGTGTTCCACCATCCTGGCCTGCCCGGACGAACCTCATCCCTGCACACCCTGGTTTGCGTTGCTTCAACTCGCAGTGTGGTTCTCAAACAGGGCACTTGGTCCCGAAGAAGCTGCTGCACCTTCACTCACTCCACGAGACGCATCCCACGACAGTTCTAGCAGTATGTAAAGCGTGGTTGCAGGATTCGGTTTATGACAGTCACCTTGTCGATTGCTACAGTGGAGCACACTGCTTACAGAAAAGATTGTGCTAAGAACTGTAGAGGTGTGCTGGTCGTGGTACCTTTCTCATTACCCTTTTGGTGATGCCGTAACCTGAAGCTGGAACCTTCCACAAGCATGGCAAGGTGCTGCTATGCTGTGCGTGCTACCAGGCTTCTGTGAAAGCTGAGTCCTACAACTTGCCCAGCGAGCCACTGGTGCTCATTAACACAAATTAGTTAAATGCGTGCATACTAGAAGTCTTCCAGTTGAGTCACTCAGAGTGCAGTGTATACCGTGGAACCATTTCCAGTGGCCCAAACGTTCGACAGTTCGACGGGACAGTGTGCTCGGTCCAATTGTTCTCAACATGTTTATTAATCGTGATAATGCCTGCCTGATATCGACTCCCCTGCTGCTACGGACGACCTGATGCTGGTGCCGCTTGTCAGGTGATTCCAGAAACCACGAGGGTTTGCAGAACAACATCGACAAGGTCTACTATAAACAACCAGCTACGCTTCTTCACACAGCATGACGGCAGTTTTGTTCCAAACATGCGGAACACTGGGTTTCGTATTTTGCGTGTCCATTGGAACCGGCCATAGCACACTTAGGTGTTTTCCACAGCCCTGGTCCTGCCACACCTAAAGTATTGCAGCTCCATATGAGACTCCTATGAGGTTGATCTTGTAAGATCAGTTGAAAGTTTTCAGCAAAGGGGGCAGCTTACGCTATTCTTCGGCAGCCAAGCTCGCTCCGTATCACTCACCGCTCTGACATTGGCTAGAATTTTGGCCCTTCACTGGTGGGCCAGAGGTGACCTCAGGTGTGGCCCTTTAGTGGGTCGTCTTATTGTGCCTGCTAGACAACGTTGTGGAACTGCAAGGTCACGAGACAGCACTGAAGGGAGTTGTTCGCAAGAATTGTGCCGGTGTCTTTCAACCGTTTCCTACCGTTGAGCAGCAGCATTCCTTCTTGGTGTGGTCTTCACTGTTCTGGCAATCCCTTTATGTGCACTCATGCAGAACCCCCTAACACTCATCACATAACAATCATCACAAGCTCGAAAACTTCTGTAGACTTGCAACTCGTCACCTTCACTCTGAGTGAGGTAGAGCAGTGCCTATGTGCTTCACTGTGAATTATGGACTTTTACTTAATTTCTATTCGGTGTTTTCCCCCACCCCTTTTATTTGTTCCTTTTGCAGGGTACTGTAGGATTCTTGGTAGCCTTTGGCTTCTTTACCATAAGGATTTGCTTTTAGCAGGATTAAACAATAAAAACATTCTTAACGCTTTTATCCTCTACTATAGTACGCATTGACACATAACTGTATGCAATTTTATTCTACCCACACTGTAAAATATTTTCGCCCCATTTTACAGAAAAAGTTGCTGGTTTGATATAGCAAAAAACGGGTTTTATGTCCGTTAACTAAGAAACGGACACAGAGTCCGTCAGAATTACGACAAAGTGTTTGTAAAATTACGGAAATTTTTTACAGTGCTGCACTCTGGAGCAAAACACAAAGGCAACAATGCGTCGCGAGTAAAATGGTGCTGGTGCCAACATTCTTCTTGCTGTGTCTGATATTTAAAAGCATGTCTTAATAGCTAGTTGACGGTTTTGGGGCAGTTAAACTCTCTGCTATGCAATAAAACAAAATGATTTTTTTCACAAAGTGGAAAAGCGTGAAACGATTTGTTTCTTAACTTAATGGGACAATAGTAAATTTTATGCTAATATATGCAGTACTACGAAATATAATAAAATATAGGCTTTTTATACAATTATTTTAGAGCGCAGCTTCTAGGTGCCCGTTCTCGAATTGAGCGGTGCCGGCGTCGGCATCGCCGTCGGCGTTGCCGTCGCCGTCGGCGTGACTGCGCGGTGTACTATAATAATACTTAATAATAATAATTCCTTTATTTTTCCAACAAAAAGTTGAAAGGTGACTAGGAAAAAAGCCGTAAGAACAGCATGACTAGTCCCTAACCACCCCGAACAAGCATTCGCAAAGCAAGCACCAGAGGAATTATACAATGAAACCTTACAAATTCATAAACATAAATGACGAAAGAAACAACGTTTTACAAAGCAATAACACATTGAATCAACACACACACAGTGCATTCTAACTCAGCGCGACATAATCAGCGCTCATTGTTGATAATAAGGTTTGAAATAAAATATTCCTCAAAATTGTCACCGATGTATTGTTGATATCTATATCTTACCTAGTAAGCTGATTAAGGATATATGGTAAAGTATATGCCATAGATTGATTGCCGTAATTAGTTCCAGAAAATGGCACTTGGATACGTATATACTTTTTATTTTAGGTTCGCTAGGTTTTCTAGGTGACGCTGGGGTAGATTTTTCTCCATAATATATTTTGCACATAAACGACATTTGTATAAATGAAAAACTTTTATTGTACCAAGTTGACTAAAATATCACTAACTGAATATGCAATGTCAACATTACATATACTTCTTAGTATCTTTTTGCAACATGTATATTTTCTGGAGGTTGGTATAGGTTGTGGTTGCCCCATATGAGATGACCATAATTTAAATGTGAATAGAATAATGAATTATATAAAATTAACTTTGTTCTGAGTGGTAACATGTGTTTATTACGATATACAATACCGACTCTACTAGATAACACAGATATAATACAATTGATATGGTCATCCCATGATAGGTTTTCTTGAAAACGACGCCTCAGGTTTTAAACTTGCGAACAGTTTCAATTTGAGGTAATGGGAAAATTCCCAGCTAAATTTAGCAGAAAAATTTCACCGCTAAATCTAGGGGAAATGTTTCCCTGCTGAACCTAGCGGAAAAGATTTTCCGCTTAATTTAGCAGAAAAATTTCCCACTAAACTTAGCGGAAAATTTTCCCCGCTAAATCTGGCAGAAATATTTCCCCGCTAAATCTAGCGAAACAATTTCCCCGCTAGATTTAGCGGAAAAATTTCCCTCTAAATTTAGCGGAACACTTTCCCCGATAAATCTAGCGGAATAATTACCCCGCTAAACCTAGCGAAAAAAATTTCCCCACTAAATTTAGCGGAAAAAAATTCCCACTAAATTTAGCGGAAATATTTCCCTGCTAAATCTAGCGGAAAACGTTCCCCGCTAAATCAAACGGAAAAAATTTCCCCGCTAAATTGAGCGGGAAGATTTCCCCGCTAAATCTAGCGGAAATTTTTCCCTTAAATGGGAGGCGAGCAGGAGAGAAGGAGGGGCATAGCCTCCTCTGTACCTTCGCCTCCTCCTCCTCAGGAGCTGCGCTCTAATTCGGCGTTACAGGGAGTTGTAAACGGCTTCCATTGTTTTATTGTTTTAAACGGAACTATTGTTTTTATGAAGAGTGCTTCAAAACGATTATCACATCACTGAAACTTTTATCATAAAATATTTATCAAATCAGCCACAAAGGGAGAATTTTTTGCGAGACAATTATATCTCAAGCAAGATGATGCTGATTTGTGAGCTTGATTCCAGCTTCCACCAAAAACATAACTGCAGTAAAAGCTCGAACTAGTGCGACTTGTGGTATGCACACAAACTGTCTAACATAAAACGGTGTTTGAATTCTGAGGTATGTTGGCCACAGGACATATGATATGACGATACTCACTGAACCTGACCTACTTCAGAAGATGTTCGACTTGAGGCGGTTTTCGACATAGGGACACTGCAGCTATATTGACAGAGCATGTAACAAACTAATCCATAGGAATACATTTGCAATACTGGCAAGATGTACGATATGAACAAAATGAACTAAATGAATAAATAAATAAATTACAAGGATACACATAAAGGGGAGGGTGCAACAATTTCTGGACTTCGGTCGAACATTTGTGGAAGTTTCTCTCTGACACTTCTGACGCAGAGAACAGAAAACCGATAGCGCCTGCGTGTCCTAATTGTAGTGTACAAAAAAAAATATCAGTATTGGCATTTCTGGCAGCCCTCAACTCACTCCCAGTCTTCAGGGTCACACTTGGTCGCACTCCTAGTGACGTTGCCTGCCGTATATACATATATAGTGACGGTTGTCTGCCGTATATACACATATATATATACATACACATCAATTATATACATAAAATATATATACATTTTTCTGTAACTAAAACCATCTGGGATTCAACATAACATTTTTGCAAACGACTCGCGGGCTTCAAACCGGAGGAGGGAACCCGGAGGTCTTCTACAGAAAGTGACTCTGGTGCACCCGGACGCCCAAGGAGACCTCCAAGAACTTCCGAAGTTCAAGAAGTGGCAGGGAGTTTAGCAGTTATAATTTGTTGTAACATAAGAAACGCAGCATAGGCTCCTTCCGCAGAGCCCTCCACTCTTTCCATCTGAGCAGAGCGAATGCTGAAGAGGAGGCCAGTGGAAAGGAGGATACCACTAATCATGGCTTGGCGGCAGCGCTTTGGGCCACGATGCTTAACCTGCGACATACATCAATGTGGTTATTTGGCCCAGTTGCTTCATAGCATTAAAAGCTATGAAAGCGACGAAAAAAACAACATGGAGATAAGTGGTTTTGTTTTCGGCTCTTTTATACGTTTTAAAACTGCGACATACTATAAATTAGATTTTTTTTAAATTTTACCTATTAACTTTATTTAACAACACCACTTATGTTCATATAAAGATGAAAGTATTCAGCCATGAGGCTTTGCTTATTCATTACGACATACGTCTTAACAATTTATTTTTCAACGTAAGTTGTATGTTGACAACATATAAGTCTATCTAGTCAGCTGGTACTAGTTACTTTGGAAATAAATGTTAAGCATTTTGAGTCAATAAACACTTGTATTTCCTTCACAATCTGTACACTGAAACGGTTCAATAGCATCAAGACCCAAGGATATATATATTCCCCTTCCGTTGAAGATTTATGAATTTAGAAATATATTTCCCCTTTGTAGATGTTCGTTACGCAAGCTACCATTGAAGTTCCTTGCACAAATGCAGCGGTATCAACACCATGAGAAACTTCGGCTTCACCAGCAGTATGTGGATTTACATGGGACGCACTGAAATAAATAAAAAGATAAAGCTAAAAAAACGGGAGGTTGAGAAGACGCCAACTATAAGGTAAGGTGATCCTAGAGGCGGTCCTAAGGGAGAACAGCCACGAGCCAGAACACCGTACCCAGAATGGTGCGTTTTTTTTTTTCAAAAAGGATTCTGCACATGCGTGGGCCTTCCTCTTGCAGCGGCGAAAGCTCGAACTTCGCTTAGCGTCCCGAAGAATGTTTGCACTACCATTCCTGCCCAATCTGCTGCTCGGGTCAGCCGCATAGAAGGCAATCGAATTTGTATTCTGCGGGATTGACTTCCGTAAGCGGACTGAATGGAATTCGTTTCTTTGGGAACATGCAGTGACTTTAGGTGGGACATAGATGGGACCGTGACCTCCAGGTATATTCGCGTGTCCCGGCGTAAATATTGCGCTACAAATTTTATTTATCGCGTAATATTCTTAAATGAAATACGTGTCTGATATGGGACCATCAAAGAAACGTTTTTACTTTTTCTTTTTTAAATTTCAGAGTACATTTAACAAAAAAATAGAGCATGGTCACTTTTTTAATCGGCGATTCCTCATTTCACTCGTGAGTACTGGTATGTTATTGGCCTGGTTCACACTTGCGAATCGGCGGGCGGATCTGCAAGAATTCGGCCGCCGGGCATAGCGTCCACTGTGCATTGCCCCGGCCGATTCCGCTACGGCGGCCGCGGATTAGCTGTAAGTGAGAACCAGGCCTAAGGAAGCTCTAGTTAGCCAAAGCTGGTGAATACGGAATGCCGTGTCTTACGAGACAATGGCACATTTAGTTTTCTTAATCTGGCATATCTACCCGTTCGTTCTCTGCTTTGGTACGAGCTTATTACGCAATTCAAATGTCACTTTTTCTAGGTTGCAATAAGAGCTGTAGAAGAAAAACAGTTGTCGCGGTATCGCTTATTTTTCCGACACTTCCACTCGAGCAAACTGTGGGGAAGTAAACACGACGAGGAAGAGTGCAACGGATTGAATGCCTCGGCCCTGCACTATATTTCTTGCAATGAAGACCGCACACATGGCAATATTAATAGACCATTTGCTGTCTTACCCAAGCATCAAGGAGAATGCAGGGATTGGTGTTCCACGCGCCGCACGTGCTGGCCTCAGCAGTAGTAAATTTTCTAAAGCAAATACCGAAAACAAATGGCATCTTGCACGCGCGTTCGTCAATGCTTTCGTTTGGTTATTTACTTCGAATCTTTTATACAGGAAAGGCGTGCGCGTGTGGCGCGTGGAACACCAATCCCTGCATTCTCTTTGATGCTTGGGTAAGACAGCAAATGGTCTATAGACCTATTGCAGTATTACCCAAGCATCAAGGAGAATGCAGGGATTGGTGTTCCACGCGCCGCACGTGCTGGCCTCAGCAGTAGTAACTTTTCTAAAGCAAAATACCTAAAACAAATTGGCATCTTGCACGCGCGTTCGTCAACGCTTTATTTTGGTTATTTACTTCGAATCTTTTATACGGGGAAGGCGTGCGCGTGCGGCGCGTGGAACACCAATCCCTGCATTCTCCTTGATGCTTGGGTAATACAGCAAATGGTCTATTGGGGTAATCGGCGGCCTAGTGTGTTAACGGACCGCAGCTCGGAGCGCGTGCTGCGAAAGCTCGCACCACAAAACCCAGGGATACTACGTCCAATCCACACCCCTTCCCATTTGGACCTGTATGAGCATTCTAGTGGCGTGAGGTCGTGTATCACTATTATGCTCCATTCACCCTTAAAAAGGTACGGAAAAGAAATGTTTGCGCATATTTCTTTGCTTAGATGTGGTCTATGTTGTGCCGGCAGCCCAGAAACTCTAGTCGGGACTAGTTATACTTGGCTGCAGGCAGAGAACTCAAGGAAACTGATTCTAAAACCACTTTATTGACGAAATATACAAACATTCCTCAAATCATTTATATTTTAAAAGATCTTCATGCTTAACAAAATAAAAAAGAACAAATATCGAAATTTAAAAAAAAATCGTCAGGTAAGCTTGCAAGATATAGCTTTGTTTCCTGTGGGCAACACCAGGCAAAAGTCTGAACGTGACTCCTTTGCATAACCTCTATGGATCACGTGGGCATCTGCAGGGAGGTGCAAGAGGTAAGTGGCAGTTGCCCCCCCCCCCCCTGGAACTGGGAGTGGAGGAGGGCTGAAGACACACCAGTTAAAGGGTACTTCGGTGTTTTTTTAGCTACCGAAATCAACTATATTTTCTGAATACCATGGATTTACTGTTCCGAACATGCTATTTAGTATCTGGAAATTCAAAATATCTATTGAGAAAGATGCTAAATTAAGGTGATGGAAAACCCAACTTTCAAATGTCTGCTCCATGGTAACGAACCGACCAATCCTCGCGAGGGTGGCGTTCTGGAACCGTTGCTTGAAACCACTGTGATCCAAACAAACCACCTTTGTTGTGATCTTAAGCTGTAGACTAATCCGTTCAATTTTGTGATGTGTATTGTTTTGTTCATTGAGGGCTTCATGCTTTAGCGGAGACCTAGCGAGATACCGTGTGTTCGTTTTTAGTTTTGTTTGATCTTTCCTGCAGGTGGTTTCTCGTGAAGTGCCCTCCATCTGCGAGCCGCATGAATACATGTGGAACGAAATAGCTGCACTCTATAAACATATCATTTAATAAATTGTATGCTATGCTGCATAATGGTATGAAGCATCTCTTCTTTCTGCGCTGTAGAAATTTGCCGTTTTTACAGTTTATTTTTTTTCACCAGGGGTGCTCAGTATGTAGCACGGTAAAGGCGATGTTACGTTAGGGTTACAAACGATTGTATTGCAATAGCAATCTCATAACCATTGTTTTTAAAACAATTGGCAATACGTTTTGGTGCGAAATAATTCACCGAAGTCATGAAGTAACTGAGAAGGGCAGCGTGCGTATAAATTTCAAGTCATATTAACTTTTCTAGGACTGCGAACCTTCATATAACATTGTAGTTTGTAATTTTATAAATATATTTTTATTGTGTTGGATATGGGATGAGGTTACTGGCAAAGAGTTTTTCTAACTTTCTTGAGTATAATGAGGCCAAGCGTACGAAACGAACCTTCGTGGTTGTGCCGCCAGGATATTCCGGGGGGTGGGAATAAGTTTGCCCCCCCCCCCCCCCCAACACGTGGAAAAAATTCACCTATCGTTAAATCGCCTATCGTAAAATATAGGTCACCTTTCGTAAAATATTAGTGGCCAGAGAAAAACATTTATTCATATTTTGCGCTGTTCCGCCGTCCTCCGCAGCAGCGTATTTGCAGGCCCAATTTCTTTTTTCTCGTGAACTATTTTGCATATTTTTTCACTAGATAGCGCTGTAACTCGGGTCTTGGAGACTGTTGCTAAACTACTAGTTAAAAAAGTGATTAAACCGAAACTACTATGAAAAAAAAATCAATATGTGGTTTGTTGCCTGTAGGACACACTCGCCAACAAAGGGTTAAAACCAATTAAAGGGATTGTCCAGTCAAATTTTGTATTCGAGAAAACAAATGAATATCAGTGGTTAATGCCTCGAGATGCATCGTACGTGCAATATCTGAATTTTTTAAGCACCCCTGCATAAGAAATTGAATTTATACTCGTTCCAATCGCACTCTAGCGTAAACGCTGTTTTAGGTGGCAACATGGGAGCTCTGACGTCACACAACACAAAGCGAGCATTTCTGTCTCGTTTACCTGCGAGTGAGTGCCTCAGCGTGCTTCGTTTTTGTTCTGCTCGACTTGTTTCGTGGTTGGGTGAGATTTTTGTTGTGTGATTGGGTGCCACAACCACCGCGCAGCACATGCGAGCCAAGACATGACGTTCCACACTTTTCCGCGAGACGTGCAGTGACGAGCGAAACGGATCGTCGCCGTGCGTAGGGACTGGGTCGACTGGGTTCCCGTCAAGATCGAGATCCCGCTTATGCAGCAATCATCTCGCAGAAGAGAGCTACGAGCTGAGCTCTAAGCGGACAGAAGGCTCTTAAGCTGAGGTGTGATGCTGTGCGAGCGATATTAAACTGCGTCCATCCACTCCTCGCCCAAATCGGATCAATCAATTTGTTTATGCGCCGAAACCAAAACCAACAGCTAGACCACCTGGAAACGATACCAGAAGTTGTATTTAGCACGCGTGCAGCTCTGTTTGACCCGCTTGTGAAAATACAGCGTGGCTACGATTCACCAAGCTCATCCAAGTCAAGTGACGACATGCATTTGAACGATTCGCCGGTGGCCTTCGACCCGCGGTCATCGCCTCTGAGAGAAAGACCCGCAGCCTCTCATCACCGATCCAGTGGATCCGCCGAAATGTGTACCCATATGCCGCTTCGTGTACCTGGTTGCCGCTCCAGATGCGAAATCTGCATCGCTTTGCTTTGCAAGCGCTCCTATACTTCGTTTCAGCTTAGGTACAGACGAAGCCGATGCTACGAGCGCGAGCGTGTGGCCCTAAACAGTGCTTGCATTGCACGAGCGCGCGTGCTTGGCAGGGACGCTGAAGGCCCGGAGCTCGCGCTTGTAGCATCGCCTGCGTCTGGACCTAAGCTGAAACGAAGTATAGTTCGATCGGTGGCCGTCGCAGTTGTGATTGCGCGAAACGGCATACGTTTGCTCGAAGCTTATGGCTGTTTTCGAGTAATATCCTGCTAAAAGGCGTGACTTTTTTTTTTTTTTCACACGCTTGGGAATTGCATTAAAAGAACCGTATTTCAGTAGGGTACAGCCTAGGACACTGCATGGTTCTCAACCATCGATGTTTCGCGGACCCCTTGTGGATCGGCGGAGATGATGGAGGACCCCGTTCGTGGTGAGAGGAGAGGAATGGTATAGGTTAAATATGATAATGATTTAATAAATGGATGAGGGCTAGTGTGAAGTAGACCTCTCTTATTGACGTTCACACGAAAAGACTCGCCAGAAAACTGAAACATTTCTTTTCGACCTGAAAATAAAATCAACTTTGATTGCCGGGCTTGACTGATGAGGCAGGGCTTCGCGGACCGCTAGAATGCCTTCGCGGACCCCAAAGGGTCCGCCTGACCCCCATTTGAGAACCACTGGCCTAGGAGACTATATAATTCAAAACAAAATACAAGACATCCATCGACCAACGCTTGTTATCCTGTCCATCCGACAAACCTTTGCGTTTTGTGACGTCACGCAGCAGCTACGGATGTCAGCCATTGACACTGGCGAAATTCGGGGTGCAGTTTCGTACACGCTCATGAAAGGTTTAATTAATAACGGGAGATCATATATCAAAATAAAAATGTCGTTTGTCTACATGAAGGCTCCCTCGACGTAGCGAGCACAAAACGTTAAGTACTTCCGGTTTCGACCGGACAATCCCTTTAAGAGATATCGAAATTGCGTCTGATGGCGGTCTGTGGAGCTCCGTTAAAAATGCCGCCATGTCATAAGGTTCGCGAAGGTATGGCGAGCTCGTGGAGTTACTTAGCCCTGAATGTATTGGTGTGGCTTAGCGTACTACAGCGCAAACCCGTGTGCCATACTCCGTTCACCCAAAGCTGAGACCGAAGCCTCAGATACAAGTGCGGAGCTTAAAAAATGGGTTGTGGGGATATTTATACAGCGTGCAGTTGGTCAGCCATTTAGAGTTGTGACGAGTCACTCACTGTAGATGAGCAATTTAGCCAGTGCGGTACAACCGCTAGCCTGGGGTCTTTAACGTGCACCACGCAGTGGTGATGCACGACCGCACGCCGGTACGATGCTCATGTAGATCGAAACGGGCAGGGTGGGGCTCGAACCCAGGATCCCTGAGTTCTGCAGCGCGAGCTTTCGCTCCACGCGCGTCGAGCTGGGTGTGCTTTAGCCCACTCGGCCACCGATTCCCCAAGTGCGAGCTATTCCGCGCTCATGGCTTTGAGACGTGCATTTTTAGCGCTACACTCGTTCTGCGGAAAAACCCTTGAATGCAGTGACCTCGAGCTTTTCATGGTTGTAGCACTGGCTTCAGTCTCAGCTTAAAAGTCTGGGGAAATGAAATTTTTGCACTTTTTTTCGTCTTGAGATGGGCTCTATCTTGTGTCGGCAGCCCAGAAACACTAGTCTATACTATTGTTTCTTGGCTGCCGGCAAGAAAAGTCAAGAAAAATTATTTCAAAACGAATAAAGATAATTCCAGATATCGCCTGGTGGCGCTCTGTGAAGCTCCGTTGTAGAGTGCCTTCATCTCCGTTGGAATGCCGCCATGGCATCTGCCTCCAAGGATCAGCGCGAGTTCGCGGCACTAGGGCTCTTTCGTGGAGTTACTTAGTCCTGAATGTGAATTGGCGGAGAACGCTTATGAGTCTAATATGCTAACTTTCATAGTACTTCAACAACGTGCTTTCCACATCATCAAAATCACCGTTCTTTGCCGACGATAGATAAAAACTTGATCGGAGGATGCGAAAAACCTTTGCCAGACCAACCCCCCCCCCCCCCCTGGGAATCCGTTGTGATCAACGCGCTCAAATATGGCACCCAGTGAATGCCTTCTATATATAAATTACAGGTCCCGACATTGCTAGGCACGGGAGGTTTTTTCAATACATTGTAAAAAATAATCCCGTCAAAGTACTGAAATTGACCGCAAATTTTTGATGCCGGTACAATTACCGTTGTCTTGCATCACGGTCACAACATTAACTAGGTATTACGAGCATGACAGTCACGAGGCCCTACGGTTTGCCCAGTAACTTGACCCGTAGAAGCAGGGCAGAAAACCGTAACTCTCAGTCACTGCACTGCCCGTGATGCACGACCCAAGGAAAGAGTTCCCCACATTCGCACCAATGGCACGAAACATGACACATCTGCCAACAAGAAAACTATTCCAAGAGCAAATCTGGCGTGTGTTATGTGTTTTTTACTTGAAAGAAGAAAGAACACAGACCTCAACTAGAAGTATGTGAAGTCGTACATTTACTGACTCGTACCGTCATGCCACCTCTACGGCGTTTTGAGCGAGCGCGCATTTCACGGCGCGTTCCAGTTTTGAAAAAGCTGTTAGCTTACGGGTTTTTTTACCGTGCGAAGCCGTACATTTACGGACTCGTACCGTCATGCCGCCTCTACGTTGTTTTTCCCGCGCGCGCCTTTCGCGGCGCGTTCCAGTTTCGAAAAAGGCTGTTAACTTACGGGTTTTTTTTACAGTGTAGTTACTGGTTCCCTCGAGCTGCGGTGTGAAGCTAACACGCTGAACAGAAAGTTTGTGGTACAAAAATACCGGCTTGGCTGCAAACGACGTTACGGGAAAGCTTTGTACACGCCATATGAAGTACAGTCCTCAGATATTACTACTAGCCGAGATTGTCAAGGCGTTGACGTCACCAAGCGGCAACACTGCACCTGCAAACTAGCCTTGGCCGTGCAGGAGTCATTGACGCCACGAGCGCGATAAGCAATGCTCGTCTCGCTGGCCACTTTTGAAGCGAGAGGTAGAGAGCTAGCGACCACATCATTGCATTTCTGTTTATGGGTATCCACACGAAGAAGAAATCCGCCCCTTTCCTCCACGGAGCGTGCATCACGTGAGACATACGTCATCCCTTTTTGACGCCTCGCGGTGCCGTTCTCCTCCGTGGCGGAGGCGCGGAGGCTTCGTACCGTGAGCACGAAAGCTCCACAGGCGCGTGGCGGAGCCGAGGACGGAGTTTCCCGGGTTGTTGACGTTACGACATCCGTCCGCGGAGTTCTCCTTGGTATTCACACGAGGGAGAAATCCCGGGGATTTCTCCACGGCACGCGCATCCCACGACGAAAACGTCGGGCTTTGCGATGTGCAAAAGTCTCGCGTTTTCGTCTCGTGATAGGCGCGCGCCGGGGAGAAATCCCCGGGATTTCTCCCTCGTGTGAATACCCTTTTGGTGTATCCACACGACGGACCGGGCCGCGGACCGATTGATCACGTGATGCTCGGCTCGCGGGCCGCCCGGCTGCAATGAGCATCCACACGGCGGACCAAAAGAGCAGACAACAGAGCGAACGGGCCGGTCTAACCTCGACCTCACAGCTCCGCCAAACGCATGCAGCGAGCTGCTTTGAGGCTATTTGTACGGAGCCAAGATGGAGGTTTGAACGAAAGAGACGTTTGGCCGCGGTGGCCCTGGCGTTGACTATTGAGGACGAGGAGCACTTAAGTGAACCGAAAAGGGCATGCTGGATGAAGCCCTGGATGTGCAGGAAAGATCTTGGTCTGCATAGTCAACTCTTTCGTCGCACAACAAAAGGTTCGTCTTCTTCGTCTTCAACAGTTGGCGGTCAACAGCCAGCTTGTTGCCAGACTTAGCGCTTCAATTATACTAAAAACGCCGCGGTCCGCCCCCAAGGTCCGGGCGAGAAAAGTCGCTTGGCATTTCTCAGAAGCGCGGGCCGCGGACCGCCGGCGGACCTCGAAAACCGGTGACGTAAGATCACATGATGCGCGGCCCGCGGACCAAAGCAGCAATTTGGTCCGTCGTGTGGATACACCTTTAAGGCGGCGGTCCCACGGCCCCAACCATAATACCGGTGGCAGCTGTGCTAACGCTCCTGTTTGCGATGCAAATGTCGCGTCTTTGCGCGTGTTACGTATTTCGTTCTTATTGCAAATAAATTGCCAATTCATCATTACTCTTTTAGTGCAAAATATGATACGCATGCTTCAAAACTTAACGCACAAGAAGAAAACAAAAAGTGCAAGTTTTGATATTTTTAAAGACATACCTCTATGCATTCCAAGTTTCTAGACTTGTAATGCATCCAAGACGCGTTCTTATTTTTTTTATTAAAAGATGAAGGACTCGTCTAGTTCCCTGTATACGTGTTTTTCTGAATTAGCACACTCACATTTTTTAATATTTATTCAAAAAGAGCCTTTTTTATGCAATTTTGAAGTCTCGTAACTCAGTGTCACATCATAACGCAGCAACGACATTTAAGGGCATGCTCCTGGTCAATATAGGAACTCCGCATACAAAATATTAGAAGTGCAACGCCACCCGTTTTTTTGTAAACACAACTTGATTGTGATAAAATTTTAAAGAATTCCCTTAACGCGTTCTTGGTTTTCTCAGTCAGCGTTCTGGCATCTGATCTAATTTTTTTTAATTGTATGCTAGAGGAACTGAGCTGGTTCACCTGAAGCGTGATTTTTTTCTATTCATATTCAGATTTGTTTAAAATAATTTTAAATCATGGGACTATTTTGAAGCTCGACTCCGTACGCAAGAAACCGGTTTCAAAGAAGAGGACAGCTATTTAAATAACGATTCTTTAATTAGAGCTTTTATCGTTCTAATTAAAATCACTGCCTATGATTGTAATTATTTTAAAGCATACTAATTGTCCTAAATAATAAAAATAACCTATGTTGTAGCAGACGACGCGCACTTGCGCCATCTTTTGAAAGGTGGCTGAAATTCGAGGTTGAGAAGTTCAGGCAAAGTGGCGCTGATTCTGTCCCTGACGCAGAGGATTCTTTTATCAAATATTTCCTCGCGCTACTTCCTCGTTCTTGCAGTGAGTCAGTTAATCTTGCAAGAAAAAAAGAAAGAAAACGAGAAGCGCGTCACAAGGGTCGCGAGCAAGTTCTTGAAAACACCTAGTGCCCATAAATAAGCTATTCAATGCTGCCCGCCATGTTCCGGCACCACGAAAGGTGCAAATATTGAACTCCATCTGATGATGACGACGAAGGGGAATTTCTTTCCCTTCACTGCAAGATTTTTAACAAACAATTTTTTTTAAGGTTCCAGCTTTCCAACCGCGCTGGTTCTGTTTTGTTCGCCATCGTGGAGAGATTTGAGATTTTCAGTTTTCATGTTACTCTACTCACAGACAACTTACAGAGAGCGTTATGTGCAAACCGCAGTGACTGGTACGGAAACAAACAGCCAGTCATCGTGACTCAAATCTGAGGTTCAGGAAAAGGGTCTAATAAACCCCTTTTCCATGAAGTGCTCTATCAAAAGCGTTGCACATGTGCGAAACCCTCACTAAATCGTCTTTCTTTGGATTAATTTTTATTACATTTATTCAAATAAGAACACTGAAAACGATCAACTTTCATGGTGTTGGTTTAACAATGCAACGACTCCAAGCTTCCACTTTGCGCTTTACACCAACCACGACCCTTGTCCTTTGCAACTAGTTATAAGCATCCAGGTCCGACTTGCTAGAAACAGCGTCTCAGCTGAGACTGTGGGAAAGAAAGCAATGCCAAAGCCAGCGCTCGAGCTGAGCGGGACTCAAGCCGCGTCTCAAGACAGTCGCGTCTCAGCAGAGACGCTGTTCTAGCAAGCCGGCCCAGGATCACAACTCGTGAAGTTTCCTCGCGCTTCTCTTTCGTTTTGCGGAGTCCCCACAATGAGTGATGCGAAATAAAATCAAGCGAGTTGCTCAGTGCTGCCCTGCCATGTTCTTCCATGACAGGGCTAGAGAGCGGTTTCCTTGTGGCCTTCACTCTCGCCAAGGAGCAATGGGACTTCTTTAGCCGCGTAGGGGTGCGACCACACAACCATGCCCAACGCTGCCTGAGCCATCCTGAACAACTGTTCCCCGACCACTGCGATTAAAAATGTGTGCAATTAAACTTGCTTGAAATAACTGTAGTGAGCCGATTGAAATAAGTTTCGGCTTACAATAATACAATGCTTGTCTATACAAATTTGTTTCTTAAGGAGACGAAGAGAAAGACGTGTTCCGCATAAGTCCCTGAAAGGCAGCCGGCCTCACAACTTGTAGGTCTAATTACTCTATAAACTTATCCAACTCAACCCCGGAGCAAAGAGGACAACACGGTGAGGAGGACGTGACTCTCAGAAGGAACTAAGCGCTGTAGGAGCGGTGGGGTAAGGCCGGTTCGTCTACATACAGCGGAGCGCTAATGTAGCGCTACGTGAGCGCTCCAAGGAGCGCTCATGTGGCGCTTCCGAGCGCGTGACGTAGCGCTCTGTTAGCGCTTCAGTAGCGCTCTGTTAGCGCTTCAGAAGCGCTCTGTTAGCGCTACAGAAGCGCTCTGTTAGCGCTACAGAAGCGCTTTGTTAGCGCTCTCACGCTCCTTGTGCCGTGCTTGCTGCTGCGGGACAGCGCGTGCACGGCGATTCCGTTGTTGTTTCTCCTGTGGTGCTGAAAGAAGAGGAAGTAAAAGAGCCGCTCTCCAAGCAAAGGGTCGGGCAGGTAATTTAGAGTCATGGACTTTGAGCTACTAATTGATTCCGTACGACCTCATCGCTTCCTATTCGACATGCGTGACCCTGGTTTTAAAGACACGCAGTTAAAAAATAATCGGTGGGAGCTGATCGGCAGGGAACTAGGGATATCAGGTAAGATCTTGATTGAAGTGAAGCGATATACATGTATATGCATGGTGTGTGCTGGAAAATAAAAGATAGGATGAGAAATGTAATTGTTCTGGTAATCTTATTTCAGGAATTGAGGCGGCTAAAAAATTTCGAACTATGAAAGCAAAATTTGGGAAGTTGAAACTAAGATACGAGGAAAAAACGAGGAGCGGCTCTCCCTACACTCCGCCTCCAGCTTGGAAGCACTATCGATCAATGGATAGCCTGTTGAGAAGCCGGGAAGTACCAACAGAGTGGTAAGTACGGTTCATAAACATAGAGTTCAATTTAAACGTGTTTAAAAAATGTCTTCATTCTTATTAGGACGTTGTCAAACCTCAGCCCTTCAGCGGGACCTTCTGTCAGCTTGACCGAAGACCACCCTGCTCATGACAACGTGTCTTCCCTAATGTAAGCATCAATTTTAATATTTAGGCGTGACACATTTAGTCTCATGCCGCGGGGTACATTGCAGCAACAACATGACAAATCCCGGTAAAGACAGCGGGGTAGAGGAAACTCTTGCCAAGTAAGTAGCACTGTCGAACTATGCGCCACCACAATAGCGTCTCTGGGTGCTGTGCATTTGGTTTAGAATGCATGTATGAAGTACCACATACATGTCTATTGGTAGAAAATGAGTGCAATTTTTGTATTCTTGAAAGAAAAAATTTCATTTGCAGCTCCGAGACTAGTTTAACAACGGAGATTACAGAAGACACGTGAGCTTGGTTTTCACTCTATTTATTGCACAAGATGAAAGAGTACTAAAATAACATTATTTCTTCCTCCAGGACAAATACCTCAGAGCAAGGATGCGGTGAGACGTAAGTTTTGCTGTTCTTTGTTTAGTTTTTTTTAGTTTTAAAAATTATTTTCATAATGTATGATTATTTCTTTGCGGTAATTTCTTGAGGGCGGCAGATACGTATAGAGACAAAAATTGCTAATAACACGAAGTGTTTGTTTCTATCGTACGGACAATCAAATTGGTTTGGAAAGCCAAGATTCTTTAAACTGAATTTGATGTTTTCGTTTTATTATTTACGCTTTTTTTAAAGAAGTACTATCTGTACTAAACACTTTCATTCCGAGCTGCCATAATCCGGCATGTTCTTTTACAGAGCTCCACAGACAACGGGCAGAGGAACAACGAGGTATATGCTTGCAGATTTTTATGGTTGTACAATCTTATACTTTTCCTCTTTTAAATGTATTCCTGCGTGGCTGCGACCAAAAGATACGAGTCCCAAGGTTCTGCCGCATATATCGGTACGACTAATGATCTACGTGCGTCCACAGCTCTCCCTTTCAGAACTCATAGTTACTGCTGCTAAACGAATCAAATCGTTTCGCATCCGGGATGAAAACCGCAAGGCTAGGAAGCTTTGCTGATTCATGTATATCAGTGATTCAGAAAACGTTTTATGCTATGAAAAAAAGAAATGGGGTATGAGAGGGGTGCGCTGATACTTCATGCCTTTTTCATGACGCCATTATTGAAATTTATAAAGTGTAGGGTGAGGTAAAATAAAAAGCAGCTGTTTGGTTTGCATTTTACAATGTCGCACTTTATAATAACATCCTTTTATAATCAAGCGTAAAAATGTAATTATGTGAAAATATAAAACGTATGAAAACCATGCAACATATATCAAGAAAATAAACTTATTGCTATTGTTCAAAATATATATTACAGACAAAGACGAAGCCAAGACATCGTATACTGTATCAAAGAAAATCTCCGAGGATTGAACGAAGCAAGGCTGGCGCAGCAGATGACTCGCCAAAATGACGACTTTCATCACTTTGGAATGATGGTGGCGGAGCGCCTGAGAAAGATGCCTAGGCTGCAGGCCTTAAGGGCAATGTCCGTTGTGCAACAACAGCTGTTGGACTACGAAGAGGAACACCTCATGCAACAATAAATCTAACTCGCTCTTGTGACAATCTTGTTTTGCCATTTGACAGAACCTTGACCAGAGAAATAGTCTGCAAAATCATTCCGAACTTGAGCCGCTGGCTGGTCATGTTTGGCTGAGCTGGGCAAGCGAGGGAGGTGTTGAAGCACTGTGCGCCCTTCAGTGTTTTCTGCTCCGCTTGGCCCTTCAGCCAAATGCTTGTCATTTTCCCTCTCAAGAAGTGCTGGAGGGCAGTAGATGCTTCGGCTGTGGACCTCAGAAAGCAGAAAATTGTGAAGGGCAACACAGGCGCCTATGTAGGCAACAGTGTTCTTTTCAGACGCTTTGAAAGTTCTTCTAAAAATTCTCCACCGGTTTGAGAGGATTCCAAACGCATTTTCGGAGACCCTCCGTGCTCGGGACAGTCTGTAGTTAAATACACGCTTCTTGAGCGCTTCTCTCCTGCCTTCGTCGTTCTGGTCTTTGTTGATATCCACTCTGGGGTATGGTTTCATTAAATACGTTTTCAGAGGAAATGCCTCATCTCCGACTATGACGAATGGCATGTCTTTGCTTGTCCCGGGCAGGGACTTCGATGGAGGAAAGCCCAAAGTGCCCTTTTCCAGGCTCAGTCCGATCTCACTCCTTGATAAAATGCCGCCATCGCTTTCACTGCCGGGACGGCCAATGTCCACCAGCAAAAAGCGGTACCGGGCGTCAACGACAGCCATTAGGACCTGAAAAATATAATACAATTGTATATTAGAAAGTGTGCTGGTCAACCAAGTAATTCAGAACAGAGTTTTATAATGTAGCGAGTAAACCGTTGAGTAAACTTCCAAAGTTATAAAGAAAGGAGCGTAAGCGAGTTCGTTATTTACTTATAAGAAAGACGTGCAACATAACTACGAAGAGGCTGTTGCGTGCCTTTCCTGTCTGTATTCTTATTTTGCGATGTATGTCTTAAAATTTCATCACTTTTCTGGATGCAATATTTAGAAAAAAATCCAAGTTATCATGTGAAAATGACATGGCCCAATTTACTTTGCTGAATGTGTGCTTGTAGTTGAAATGTGTTGATCCACTCAGCAGCGGGCACTCGATGGTGATGTGTTTTCCGTCCATGGCGCCAACACAGTTTGGAAAATTCCACAACCTGTGAAAGTCGTCAGCAACAGACGCCCACTCTGAGGGCGAGTCCGGTTTCCTCACGTAGTTCGGGACGAGACACTGCCATAGAGCCTGGCACGTGCTTGAAATTATCACGCTCGTTGTTGAGTGCCCGGTGAGAAATCCAAAGGATATACTTTTTTGGGTGTCTCCACTTCCAAGGAACCTATGAGCACACATTACATAATTATCATTACTTTGAAAACTAAATATCAGCCAAGTAAAGATACTGCATTTCAAAGAAAAGCATGTGCATTGCTTAGGTTAATATGTGGTATTTAAATGACGTCACTGATAGCCGTACTTGCGCGCTCCGCTTACAGCACAGGCTCAGAAAAAATAATATTTTATCGTGGCAGTCTTGATCACTGATCTCTATAATCACTTGCTGGATCGAGCTTACTGCCCCGCAAATGCGACCACCGGTCGGTTATGTTTATGGGCATACAAACACCGCCGACGAGACATTGCGGCGACTGCTATAAAGGTTAGAATCGGTGAAGCGCAGCACTGGAGGAGGGCAGCACAAGCAGCCTCCACAGCGTCTGCGATGCCCATGTTGTTATGGCCAGAATATAGCCGACCGGTGGCCACAATCGCGTGCAAGCGCGCTCCAGCAAATTGTCATAGAGATCAGTGGTATCGATGGTGTGGGTGTACGTTCCTTAATAAAAACTGAGGTCCCCGTTAGCGCGCGCTCACCAACAACAACGTAAACTCCCTCGATAAAAGATTAAAAAAAACATTGTGGGATTTTACGACGCCAATGACATCTCGGAAAATTTCCTTCCCCATCGCTTTCTATGTTTTTGAAAAGTGCACACGCTCAGGCGTCACCCGGCTCGAGCGCTGAGCTTTATAGGGCGTATTCACTGGCCACCATATTTGAGGTCACTGTTTAGAGCGCATGATCAGAACGAGCTCACATAAATAGGTTGCCAAGACCGGCAATCTCGATGGTGCGGGGTGCACGTTGCAAAATAACTGTGGAAGCTAGCCTTCAGCACGTGCTCAGCATTAGCGCACACAGATATGGCCGCCAGTGAATACACCCTATAGTCAGTGCTTTGAAGCATTGCCTCCTCATTTCTTTGGCCAATGTTTGTATATATCTTTTCTTGGCACGTGCCGGCGGCATTCGGTACGACAAAGGATGTCTTCACCCTGTCAGACAGACGTCGAGGCGCCCTACAACGAACGCAATTCCGCCATTGAATACTATTTGTAAACACTCAGCGCACTTTATAGCACCCATAAAAAGACACATGACCTTAATACTCGTGCCTTTAAATATTATGATTCTTATTATCGAAGCACCTTGAGTGAAATACTACATGTTGAAATTGTTTTCGAATTTAGAAAGTTATATGTTTCACGGTGTTTGCTCTGTTGCCACGGTAAAAATGTTCGAAGCATTTGTGAGCGGGTGGTGCTTTTAGAAATGAAGCTCGCGTACCTCAGTGTCAGCATGAGCCGTTGATCAGCCGGGATGCTCTGCCGCCATCGTGTGTCTTGTCGAGTTATCAGGGGGCGGACCATCTCGAGTAGACTGGTGAAGCTAGCGGGCGTCATACGTAGAAAACTGGAAATGTAATTGCACGTCTATTAATTTGGGTTTCCGGCTGTCAATGAGAAGGACATTCATGATTGTTCTATTTATGCCAGAACTAATACTCACCTTCGAAAGAGCTCCGTGTCTCGGTCCCTCAGCCTAGGAACAAGGTTCGCCGGGTACCCGTCAGTATCTCGGTGGCGAAAGATTTCGCGAACCCAGAAGGCTCTTCTTGGCGTTGAGCCGTCCACACACATATGCACTAATTGTGTATGCAACAGCATTTGTCGCATTTCTATCTCAGCATCCAACATGTCCGCCATGGTGCTGCTGATGCACACCCAACCACAGGAACCGGAACCGCAGTGCACGCGCCAATCCGCAGCACCACGGTACTAAGAGCGATAACAATGCGCTACTGGAGCGTCTAGGCGCTACTGAAGCGCTAACGGAGCGCTACTGGAGCGCTAACAAGGCGCTACTGGAGCGCTAACAAGGCGCTACTGAAGCGCTAACAGAGCGCTACTGAAGCGCTAACAAAGCGCTACAAAAGCGCTAATCGCGCGCTATATTAGAACTAAGTCACGCGCCAGAAGCGCCACATGAGCGCTCCTTGGAGCGCTCACGTAGCGCTACATTAGCGCTCCGCTGTATGTGTGAACAGGCCATTACAGCGACTCCATCCAAAGCTGTCGCCGCAGGAAACAACTATACTCCCGGTGCAAAGGCCGTAAGAGATCGCGCCTGTTCACTCTAGCCCGGCCATTGCTCTTCAAACTGCTAAACGAGGCAATGTCCACTCACACAGGGACGTTTGCTTATGTTTTCCTACGTTGCGTTATAACTAGGTCTGGGCACTTGATCTAATAACCTACCGATGAATCAATTAATGATTTAATCGCGATTAAATTTTTAACCAGTTAATCCGTTAAATTTTGGCAAAGAAAAAATTAAAAATTTAACGCTTTCACCACGCACGTGTACGATGTACACCTGTATGAAAGCAAACTTTAGGTAAAATTTTGACCTAAAGTAAACTGTAGACGCGAAATGTGTGACTCGAAAGAAGTGGAGAAGGTTATATGTGCCCCCAGCCACTTCAACGCCATGCGATTGTCCGTTTAGCGCAGCTGAACCTATAGGCCTATTACTAAATTACGCAACCATCAAGGAGAATGCAGGGAATGGTGTTCCACACGCCGCACGTGCTGGCGTCTGCAGCAGTAACTGTCCCAACGTTGAACTGTCCTAAAGAAAAGGCCTAAAACAAATGACATCTTGCACGCGCGTTCGTCAACGCTTTAGTTTGGTTAATTTACTTCGTGGAACACCAACCCCAGCATTCTCCTTCATGCTTGGGTAATATAGCAATAGGTCCATTGATTAATTATTCGATTAAAATTGACGCCCCGTCCTAGTTATCACTTAGCGTACGAGGGCGCGTTCATTGCTGTGTTTGTGCCATTTGCTCCCAAGGGCCGCTCGAGACACGAGGTCTCGTGCACTGGCGCATTTGACGCTACTTGCAAGACAAACGCAAACACATCGAGGAGCTTCATGCGCTCTGGCCACCGCGCAAGACACGTGCCACGGAAGGGTGCTCGCCACATTCGCTTTCAAGAAAGGGCCGCTCATTTCAGTGCTCCGCATCCATCTGCTTCCAAAGGTCTCTCGAGACACGGGCCTCGCGCTCTGTTGTGTTTTACGCTACTTGGAAAACAAATGCAAACACATCCAGGGGCTTTAGGCAGATGTAAATCCCCTTGATAAGGGCGTTTTTATTTTTTGGTCAAATACCGCCAATCATTGGGGTGGAAACACACCAGACACGTGCCACGAGCGGCCATTCGCTCCAAAGCGCCGCTCAATTCGGCGCTGCGCCGCCATTACCTTCCAAGGGCCGCACCAGACACGGGCCTTGTGCACTGGCGCATTTGACGCTACTTGCAAGACAAACGCAAACACATCGAGGGGCTTCATGCCTCTGGCCACCGCGCAAGACACGTGCCATGGAAGGGTGCTCCGCCACCATTCGTTTCCAAGAAAGGGCCGCTCATTTCAGTGCTGCGCATCCATTTGCTTCCAAGGGTCTCTCGAGACACGGGCCTCGCGCTCTGTTGTGTTTTACGCTACTTGGAAAACAAACGCAAACACATCCAGGGGCTTTAGGCAGATGTAAATCCCCTTGATAAAGGCGTTTTTATTTTTTGGTCAAATACCGCCAATCATTGGGGTGGAAACACACCAGACACGTGCCACGAGCGGCCATTCGCTCCAAAGCGCCGCTCAATTCGGCGCTGCGCCGCCATTACCTTCCAAGGGCCGCACCAGACACGGGCCTTGTGCACTGGCGCATTTGACGCTACTTGCAAGACAAACGTAAACAGATTGAGCGGCTTTAGTAGTGTGAACATAGCATTAGCTAGAATAAACGGATGTCCACCTGCTTCGATCGTGATCACGATCATGAGCAGATTAGGGAGCGGCTTGCACGAGAAGCTGGCGCGAGAGGCACTCCGGCGCCTCGTCACTTCGTCACAAAAATGCGTCCCAATTCGGCACGCTCGCGCGTCGAATTGCGAAACGCGCGATATTTAATATCAACGTCATCAAAAGTTTCAAATACAAATAATTCACATCGACATCATTGAGATCACATTCATTAACATACAATGCCAGCGTTACTGTAAAATTCTTCATTTCTGTTGCATTCAAACAGAAAATATATGTATATAAAGATACATGTAAGACGCTGGTATATTTTTTTCAACGTCAAATTATCAATAGATTGAATTAATATTGAAAAAAATATCAAAAGCACTATAAAAAGCACTTAAAAATCTGCTACCCACTCGCCTAACAAATTTTAAGTTTAGGTTACTGGGGCTAAAAAATAAACTTTTATTCTTTTCTTGAACATACATAATCTTCGACCTCGGCGTACTATTTCAACAATATTGAGGTGGTTATTTATAAGGTCAGATAATTTGGTAATCAAGTTTAATCAAACTACCATCCAAATTATGAGTTATATTGAGCGCCCTTCTGAACACCCGTCTTGAAAAAAAAATCTGCTATTGCTTGTTTGATCATAGATCAAAATGCACAAACACGCATACTAAAAGCGCAAGGCCATGGTGCATGGTTTGCGCTTGATTGCTTTGACCGGGGAGAAAAAACGCGCTATAAGACGTTGAGCTCCGTGACATAGTGTTTTCTGACTCTGCTTGATTGGCCTCATTTACCTGTTATGTCGGCTGCGCTCTGACTTACAGCAAAATGAATTTAAACGTTTATGTCGTGCAAAAGCTCTCTCATTCACGAAATGCTGACAAGGCATGTCTTATATATGTTCTTTAAGGTTTGATAACATTCTTCACTGATTGATTGACTATATTTTTAATTCTTGAATAGTTAAAACGATAGCTCCTGGCTTGTGAGCCTCTAACGAAATCGCTTTGCCAACCCTGCAGCGCGGAACAAAGCCAGTATCAAAGAACAAATTTTGCCCAGCTAGGCACTCTCGATCGGGTCGATGAGCTAGCTGGGCTCCGCTTCTGTGCGAACTGGGCACTGCTAGCACCACTGGCACGTTTGCTGGCATTTGTGTCAGCGGGAGCACGCGCTGAGCGCTGAACGTGCACGGGCGTGCAGCAGAAAGGAGGAAATTAAGAGCAGAGGAGGAACATCACTGTCACGAGCTTGTTTTCTGGCCACATGGATGAGTGCCGCCATCTAGTGGTTGAACTAATGGCTTGTTCAAGATGGCCGCCGTGGGACCGCCGCCTTAAAGGAGCTGTGCAACGATATTCAATTGGAATGTTTTTCACTTTACACGAGCTTACTGGCACTAGTGGGACTCAAGGATAATCGCTCGCAACGCCACTGGCCAAAAACTCCTTTGTTGCGGTGTAATTTCAAGGACAAAAGCGATCATTTTCATTCAATCTCTCCTTTGCAAAATTTGATGACGTAACGTGGGGAATGAAGTACACCCAAGTGACGATATTTGAATGCGGTTCATAGATTGGACCCGAGCATTGCGTGGGCACTCGATTTGGGCTCGTGATAATTACTAGCTCGAGAAGCATTCGGGTAGTGGCCCGTGTCCAATCGCTGCAACGACGACAATAGCCGAGCCATAACAATATCTGGAACTCAGCGCGTGTCCTGTGCATTGCCAACCACAGCGCGTGGCTATGATAAACATTGGCGGCATATAATCGGCTCTAGATCACGTGGCCGCTTTCTCTGGCTGCGAGTTGAGGGAATGAGCGCTGCTCGTTTTTCTTTAAATTTTTCTGGGACTTCTATTGCGTGGGGTGAAAAACGAACGCGTGTTTCATAGGTCATTAACGTCGGGGATCCGTTCTAGGCGGTATTTGCGCAAAGTACAAAAATTGTTGCATCGCCTCCTTTAAGGGTGAACGGAGTATACGTGGTATATGTTAAAGCTTCTACAGTGCTCCCGCAAAGTGCATTCCACACCATCAAGACCGCCGTTCTTTGCAGAAGTTAGGTAGGAGCTTGATCTGAGGATGCGGGGACCTCTGCCAGACTAACCACACCCCCCCCCCTCCCCGGATGCTCTGTAAACTGCGCGATCAATTATGGCACTCAGTGATTACCCTGTATACATGGCTTGCAGGTGTCACCACTGCTAAATACTGTCCGTTCTTTCTACTTACTGATTCCCTCTTCTGCGAGAAATCAGGACATCTCTGCCGCTTATATCGCGTGCCAAGATGATTCCCTGAATCAAATTCCACGCTTCATACAAAGCACAGATCTGCCGGTGAATCGCTTTAGGTTCTCGATAGAGTGATTGTTGACGAGCGCATTCAGAATTACGCGGTGCACGTCTTCAATGCGTGAACTCGGCCATAGCCTCCTCTCTATACACAAAGCTTGGCAGTTCGACGACGGAGCCAGCACCCGGTTGCAGACTTGGAGGCGAGGATCTGGTAGCACAGATCATTTTTCGGGGAGCCTGTAGTCAGCGCACAGCTTTTGCAGCGGCGAGGACCCGAAACATGGTTTCTAAACCCGACGAGAAAAGACGCGATAGTTTTGCAGCGGCGAGGACCCGAAACATGGTTTTCAAACCCGACGAGAAAAAAGGCTGTAGCCAGAGGATTGCGAGGAGCACGAGCGGACATTCCATCGCACGGGACAAGTGTATCTCGGCGTCTCGCATCAGCGGGGCGCTCCGTTACATCCCTCTCCTAAGCCCCTTCATGTTTCAAAAGTAGCGCAAGGTGCGCCGATGCACGAAGCACGTGCAACGTGCAGAACCTTGTGAAGATCGTGGCGGCACACCACAGCACTGAGCTAGAATTCCAGACTCCATGTTCTTCCCAGAAGTGGCGCGCGGCACGTGCATCGAGCATCTCCGCAACAATGAATGGCGCCACTTTTCCGAGGATAGAGGGGCTTTAACCTCTCCTCTCATCCATTGTCTGTTGCTCTACCTTTTCACTTTCACGGCTGTGTCTCGTGGCGACCTGCCAGGCTCTGTCAGTATTGGGCGGGAGATCGAACTGTATGCGGGGCGTTTATCGAGCTTGTTGTCCGCACAGCGCGGTGTTTACTAACACAGAATAACAAAGAAATTGAACCTCGCTATGCACGATCTGGACACGAGCGCTTCACTCTTACCAGTGCTTTGGTTGCACAAGGAGCGGCCATTCGAATTGTCACCATCGATATCGCTGATCAAAAACAAACAGGAAAATTCGATTTGTTGTCCCCACAGCTGAAGCGTGCCGCCAGAGGCGTGACTGTTCCTCTCCTCCCCAATATACGCTTTCAGGCAGCTCTGCATGGGCGCCGCCATAACCGACCTTCAGTTTTTGTTTCCTCTTATTCAGTTCACTTCACTTCATCCCCTTACAAAAATCTGTAGTTAAATTCTTTTGAATTTCTGTTGAAAATTTTCTAGAATCGTATTGAATTTTTTTTAAAATGTTTTGATGTTTTATAGACTTTATTTTGACAACCTATTTAACTCCTAGTTAAAATTGGCCACTTAAATTTTTTAGAATTCCTTCTTACATACATTTTATAGAATTCCTTCTTACTTAAATTTTGTTGAATTCCTTTTGACGGAACCGCAGATTGACGTTAAAAAAAAGACACTGAGTTTTTTTATAATACATATTTTGAGTTCTGTTAGGAAATAGTGTCCCTTTGGTACATACACATCCCACAAAACTAGCTTTGGAAACAAACACAGATATTATGAAACACTCAACACCAGAAACACAGTCCCATCACTGCTCCAGAGCCTTATATAGCCTACATATTGAAGGTAATCATTTGGCCGGTGACCACCTCAGCCCTTACTAAGGTTCCAAGTGTCCTATCTCCTTCTCGAAAGTCTGTCAAAGGGAAGACAGTGTTTCGACGTTCGTGCACTCTATTTCTTACTAAAAAGCATTGGTACAACTAATAATAATTCCGCGCAGTCGCTAAAACAACATCCACAAAACGGCTCCTAGAACAAATGTTATCGCTTCTCTGCATAGCACCACTCAGGAGGAAGCCAGTCAAGGCGGTTGCTCCACTTTAAAATAGTTATTTTGCTTTACTTTACTAGTTGACTAGTTTGATTGGGTCAATAAAGTTACGATGGTCACCTACAAAGTGAGAATGGCAGGGCGTGTTTTTCGAACGCCTGGCCTCCAGCAGGCTCCCCATGCCTTCCGTCATGCTTTGACTGCGCGCTCGAGCTCGAGGGGCGCGAGACGTCGAAGCGTTGTCAAGGATAAGAAGGCTCGCGCTGGAGGCAGGAGAATTGAAGCTCCTCCCTACGGTTCTCAACTTGTCAGAGACTATTGCGAAACTTAGTGACTTTTGACATTCAGTCAATATGTACCATGTTCAATAAAAAGTCAACAGAAAGTCTGTAGCGTATCTATTGACACTGGCTACAGAAAGTCAACTGAATATTTTCAAAAGGAAGTAAACAGAACGTCTGCAGTATTTTTTATGACACTTTCAACAGGCAGTCAGCATAAAAAGATCAACGTAGAAACAGCTTTTCTTTTGACTCAGGCAGAAGAAAATAATCAAAAAAGTTTTAACACAAAATCAACAAACTTTCTGTTGACCATGTTAAGAGGAAGTTAAAGTCAAAACAAAGTAATCAGAGTGAACAAGAAGTGAACACATATTCAATAAAAGGTCAAAAAGGTTTTTATAGGGGTTTATGGAACCATTTGTCCATCGTCGCCATGCCGGACCCCGCACAGGACCGCAGACCATATAAAATATTAAAAAATTGTTTTTTCTTTTTTTTTATAAATTAATATAAAGAAATGATGTAAATAAGCTTTCTTTTTTAGAAAATAACCTAGAAAAAAACGTCGTTACAACTTCTTTTTAATTTTTTTATAAATAAGTCTACAAAACAAAATTTTGTTTTTCCTTTGAATTTCATTAGAAAATAACCTACAGAAAAACATCATTACAACTTCTTTTTAATTTTTTTATAAAAAAGTCTACAGAAAAAATTTGTATTTTTTCTTTTGAAAGTTTTTTGACAATAATCAAAACAAAGTGCGTTTAAAAAGGAATTCAATAGGATCCCGGAAAGTCAATAAGAAGTCTAAAAAAATTAAAAAGAAGGTTGAGACCTCGTTTTTGTAAGGGTCATTAACACAGCAGGACATGTCATTGCCATTTTAGATTCTCCTGTGTCCTTCTCCCCAGCATTGGCCCTCGTGGAGGCTCATCAACACGCGCTTCACTAGCTCCGCATCTCGGCAAGACAAGAGAAGGTCGGCAATAGCGGCTCAATCTGGCGCGTGTTTAAAGCGTCTATAGAGGAGGCTATGGCTCGGTTCGGTTGACGTGCTTGGGCATGCGTTTGCGTCACAGTGAATAGGCGGACAGCTTTCGAAGAAAATGAGGTACAAAATAGTCTGCTGTATTTTCAAATTTTGTACCGAAAAGCAGGCGTTGTGTTTTTTACGCTCCTGTACTAGTTTCATTTTGACGCATTCAACGACATGCAATTATTAAAATTCCGATTTGTCCCAGTCGAACAGTCATTTCGTGGTCCCTTTAAGGGGTATCCACACGAAGGAGAAATCCGCCACTTTCCTCCGCGGAGCGCGCATCACGTGAGACATACGTCATCCCTTTTTGATGCCTCGCGGCGCGTTCTCCTCCGTGGCGGAGGCGCGGAGGCTTCGTGCTGTCAGCACAAAGCTCTGCAGGTGCACGCGGGGGAGGCGGGGACGGAGTTTCCCGGGTTGTTGACGTCATGACATCCGTCCGCGGAGTTCTCCTTCGTGTGGATACCCCTTTAAAGGGGCAGTGCAAAAAGATGAAGAAAACCAAATGCTGCTTCGAACAACGTGTCTATCAGTGTCAAACACGAGCGTTCTGGGACGACATCACTCTAGAGCGTTGGTAATGACGACATAAAATTATATAGGTAAAGGCTGAACTCCATGGGACGAATATGCTGCGAATAACCGACGAATTTTGCCCGGCGGCTTTTGCTCTGCGCGTGGAATCAGCACAGTGGCTGCTACGTCGCGCGCAAAGCGAGCGTGCCGTCGTGCGGCGTTCGCCAGTTATTCGTCACATAATTCGCTCCATGGAGTTCAGCCTTAAGGCTCGTTCACACAGACACGTTTTCTTACGTTACGTTACGGAAGGTCACCGGGAAATTGGTGCTTCGTATTAAGCGTGGCTACCAATTCAAAGAGATAGCCTGGCACACGACATTCGAGACACGAATGTTTCGGTGACTTTGAAGTAACGTAAGAAAATGGTGCCGTGTGCAAAGTTGAACCGAGCTCAACTTCTTACGTTACGTTACGACGAGTCTTGTGTCCTTGATTGGCACGGCAACTCACCGTCCGAGCTCGTCGTCACCGAAACATTCGTGTCTCGAATGTCGCGAGCCAGGCTATCTCCTCGAATTGGTAGCCATGCTTAATACGAAGCACAGGTTTCCCGGTGACATTGCGTAACGTAACGTAAGAACAAGGGTCTGTGTGAACGAGCCTTTAAGGTGCAACCCCACCCTTGGTTAGTGTGATTCTGAACCAACAGATGGCGGTGGGATCGCCTTCCAGGCCTGTTCATCAATGCGAGAAATCGTGTGTGGTGGCGCTTCGATACAGTGGGGTATTTTTCTATATCCTGAATTTGACATCCCTGGTCCCTTGCTTGTTTTTCTCTGCACGAGCTTTCTTTGGAACGCGCACGGCTGCGCCAGTTCTCGTGCAAGGGGGCCAGTTGCCTACGCTCCGAGCTCACGTCTCCAGCAAATGTGGGCAGAACAAAAGGCGAAAATCGTCCTGAGCCAAACGGCGAGACACATGCACAACAAAACCACCGACGCGTTGAAAAATATAAAATTGCCTGTGCGCCGTTATCGGAGATTTCAGAGGCCAATTACACATATTTCAATGTGATCAGATTCATATTGTCACGAATGAAGGTGACGAGAGGACGAACAGTGAACTGAAAAATAAAGGTTTAATCGGCGAACTTGTGCCAAACAGAATAAGTAAAGAGAAAGAGCGTCGAGGCAGCAGAAAAGCAAGCGGCGATTCGGCAGCGTAACAGAGAGCGAGAGCGAGAGTGACTCGACAAGGTCGCGGGCAGCTGCTTATCTACAGTGCGTCACTATCTCGAAAGTTCGGCAAAAAGGTTCGAGCGTCGCGCGCTCGGGGCGAGGATGAACTGGCACTTTCGAGAACAAGAAAGCAGGGCAAAAGTTACGTCTGGTGCAAGAATGAACGCGAATCTTCTACAAGTCCGTGACCGAGCGTTGCTTTCTCGGCTCTGCGGGTGGCAATATGACGGGCCGGCCCTTTTGTCGCGCATGTGTTTGGCTCTTTGTGGATTTCCAGGAAAACGTGATGACGTGATAGACTTGGGTTTCCGAAATTCTAGCTTGAGGAATTAACTACCTAAAAAATCAAAACAAATGAACTATTTTTTGGGCGGTCAGGTGTCTCATTTAGGTAGCTGGGTGTTTATTTTGTCCAAAACCACGAGACTGGAAAGCACGAAAAATGACACTCAGGTTTAGATGTTGAGTTTGGTAAACCCAAAGTAGGACTGGTGCGGGAGTCTAATAAAATAAAAATGCCGAGGTTAACAATTAACTCACAGCAATAAATGATAAGAATTAGTTTTAATACGAATCCAGTGATAAATGCAATGAATGGCCAGGCAAAGATTCTGGGTCTGTGGATAGCTTTTGCACATAGTTTAAACAATGTACAAAGTGTCACAAAAAAATTACAGTTTTTTTTTTTTTACCGCAAGAATAAACTAGGTATTGCCGAACGCTCATTCTCCGCCCAAAGGTAGCGCTAGAGGTCACAACCAGATGTCAAAGTTTCAGCCCGATCCGATACCTTATTCGAAATTTATAAGTGAGTTTCTGAAAAGTTCAATGGGAAAATGGCGGCCGACGGAGTTTTCGAATACATGGGGCTCTATGGCACCAGAAACCGAAAACGGGCAAAAGTGGGCTCCATTTTCCCATTGAAATTTTCAGGAAACCACTTATAACTTTTGAATAAGGTGTCCGTTCGGGATGAAACTTTGGCATCTGGTTGTGACCTAGCGCTACCTTTGGGCGGAGAGTGAGCGTTAGGCGATGCGTAGTTTATTTTTGCGGTAAAAAAAGAACCCTGTAAATTTTTTGTTGTGACATCCTGTACCAGTTATAATTTGGTGATTTATGCGCGCAAGTAATGGTGTGCATAAATGAAAAAGATGCAAACGGGTAGAGTTTGACGTTGTATAAAATATAGTGTAAGCACGCACATGGTACGCTGATTAAGAATGAAACATTTTACACTAGCGTTGAGCGTATCGAAAGTTAAGGGTGCATCAAAAGCTAAAGCTTGTACACATATATACTGCTCAGGCCGTTATTTTTGAATGCTCATAGTACTCTATTACCCTCAGATTTGGTGTAAGTTGTCTCCTGTTTGCTTACAACAGAAAGAAGGAAACATTCTAACTCTGGGTTGATAGAAAAACTCCACCTGTCAATCATCTCGGCGCCGATTATGAGTATTCACTGCCTGCCAACGGTCGCGTGCTTAGAACGAGATTTTCCCACGTGATTTCATACAATCGCAATTGTTCTTGACAAACAACAATGTTTACTCATGCAAGCGGTCACATGTGAAACTTAGAATATTTTGTATTGATTGTGGCACACGTGGCAAGTTGCATAGGTTTTTTTTACAATCCGCGAAATAGAATTCTCCTGGGTTACCTTGGTCTCTAATGCATGTAGCACACAAAAGAGCACGAAATGAATCGCAGTGGGAAACGAAAACAATAATGATAAACAAGCGTGTAATCACGCGAAAACTGAGGGCATTGCACATATACAGAAGGTAAGCTTTGTTTCACTAAGTACATTACCAGTAATGTATTTGGTTTTATCGTGCGAGCGAAGCGGAACATACAAGTGCGAGCATACTGCCCTGAACTACACTTCCAGTGAACAAGCGCACCATCCAAAGCATCGAGCTCGCTTTTATAGCTTTTGGTGCGCTCAAAACTTTGAAAACACAATTATAATCAATTCTAGTATTTCAATTATTTTTATTAAGTGCGATTTTGTCTTTTGCGTTCACGTGCCATTTTCTTAGTTATATAATATTTTTCCAGAAGTCCGACATCTATAGTCTGTTTCATCACAAGTGAGAGCCGCATAATCAAAGATGTAGACAAAAAAAAAAAGAACGCGAACACGCGAACACACATTAAAAATGCAATGTAACGGCGCATTCAAAATTAGTCGTTAGTTTTTTAGAGAGCAGCAGTTTCGTAGGGCGACATTGTTACCCGTTGAAGATTATAAAAAGTGCAGTACAACTGTTAGCTCGGGATCTTTAACGTGCATTACGCAGTATATGTGGTACACGATCGCACGACGGTAGGATGCAGATGGGCGACTGAACCCAGGGTCCCTGCTAAAGCCCCTTGATAAAGGCGTTTTTTACAAGTACCGCCAACCATTGTTGTGGAAACGCGCAAGACACGTGCCACGAGCGGGTGCTCCGCCGCCATTCGCTTTCAAGGGCCAGTCATTTTAGTGCTGGGCCGCCATTTGCCTCCAAGGGCCGCTCGAGAGACGGGCCTCGTGCACTGGCACATTTGAGGTTACTTGAAAGACCAACGCAAACACATCGAGGGGATTTAGTCCCTACAGGTTCTGCAGCGTGAGCTCCGTGCTTTGAACGGAGCTCGCGCTCCAGCTTTCTCCACGTGCTCTGATCTGCGGTGCCACCACACACTCGGCCAACGATCCTCCACCGCACTTGGTTTAGCCTGTGAGCTAAATGAGCTACGCTTAGAGTATCGGCACTTTTCCCCCCGATATTGTTGTGGGTGTGGTAGTATTTACGTGATTGTACCGGTGGTACCGGGAAACCAGCAACACTACGTGTAGAACGTTCGAGATCCCCTTGGGCGCTGTCCCCTCTTCTTCCTCTTTTTCCCCTACTCGCCCCGTTTATTCGGACTTACAAAACAATATTATTACATCTCTTTTTCCCCCGAAAATGTCATTCGCCAAATCTTTTTGGTTTTCTTATGGTCCGTCCTGACCGGGTCTTTGGGATGTCTTCTTCTCTAGGAGGAACACTGAATTCCGGTGTGCTTGCTTCAGGATGTGTTTGGTCGCTGGTGAACACCCGTGGTGTTGGAACCAGGTGATGTGTATTCCGGCGGAGATATCCTGACCTTGTCCTGATAGTGTAGGATCGAGGTTCTGGTCTCTTGCCCGTAATTGTTCCAGTTGCTTTGCTGTCTCTTACCCATACCTCGCTGCCGATATCTAACTCCTGTTTTCGGCACACTCCGTGTCTCTTGTCGTAGTTTTCCGCTTGCTTATTTTTTTCTTCACGATCCTTCTTGCGGAACTCCTCATGGTTGGGCAGTCTTGGCAAGAGTGTAGAAGCCAATACTGGCAGTGTGGTTCGCAACTGCCTTCCCATCAGGAGCTGTGCCGGACTGTATCCAGAAGGTCCTGGTGTTGTTCTGTAGACCAGTAATCCAAGCTCGGGATCTTCAGACTTCTTGATGATGTCTTTGGCTATCTTGACCATTCTTTCAGCTTCCCCGTTACTTTGCGGATAACGTGGGCTGCTTGTAACATGCTCGATCTTGTAGTCCTTACAGAAGCCTTCGAATGGCTTGGAGCTGAATTGTGGACCGTTGTCTGATCGCAGAACCTCAGGTATTCCGTGGCGTGAAAATAGTGCCTTGAGATGCGATATGACTGCTTCTGAAGTGGTTTGTCTCAGTCTAGTTATTTCCACGTACCTCGAGTAGTAGTCTACGACGAGCAGGTATTGGGCTCTTTTCAACTCGAACAAATCTGTCCCAACTCGTTGCCATGGTCTCTCTGGCAGTTCAGACGCGATCATCGGCTGTGTTTTTGGTACTCGCTCGTGTGCGCAGCTGAGACAGTTTGTGACAACATCAGCCATCTGAGAGCTTAGTCCTGGCCACCAAACTGACATCTTGGCTCGTTGCCGGCATCTCGAGATACCCTGATGGCCATCGTGCAGTCGGTGCAAGACTTGCTTCCTCATTTGACTTGGTATCACAAGGCGGTTGCCTCTCACGAGTAGGTTTTCTTGTACCGTGAGGTTGTGTCTTTCTCGGAAATATGGGGTGATCTCGATTGGCACTTGCTGCTTGCTAGTTGGCCATCCTTTTCGCAGTACTCCCTCACTTTAGTGCAGACTGGGTCATCCTCTTGCATCTTCTTTACCTCGATCAGGTACTCCCGGGATGCAGGGACTGACTGCAGAACGACTTGCACAAAAGCCTCGGTTTCTTCTTCCATATTGTCTGGAGGTTCAACAGGTGACCTTGACAGGGCATCGGCCGTCCAGAGTTCTTTTCCAGGCACGTGTGAGATTGTGTAACAGAATCTCATCAGCCGCAGTTTGAATCGCTGAACTCTGGCTGGAATCGCATCCAGTTCTTTGGACCCAAGAAGAGGTACGAGTGGACGATGATCTGTTTGGATGTGAAACTGTGTTCCTAGCAGGAACTTCTCGAATCGTTCACATGCCCATGTCACGGCATACGCTTCTTTCTCAATCTGAGCGTATTTTGTTTCTGTGGTACTCAGTCCTTTCGAAGCGAAGGCTACTGGTCGAATGTCTCCGTTATTGTCTTTTTGTAGTAACACTGCCCCCAAACCGTAAGACGAAGCATCTGCTGAAACAATAAGTTCTTGTTGCGGATCATACAGTGTTAGGGATGTTGCCTCCTGGATGTCCTTCTTCACTGCATTGAATGCTGTTTTCTGGGCAGTGTCCCACGTCCACTGGTTTGCCTTCTTGAGAAGATCACGCAGAGGCTTCAATTTTTCGGAAAGATGAGGGATGAAGCGTCCCACTTGGTTTGCCATTCCGATGAATTGTCTCACCTCGGTCACTGTCGTTGGTGCTGGCATATTGGAGATGGCTGTGACCCTTTGTGGGTCTGGCTTGATCCCTTCCTGGCTGACGATGTGTCCCAAGAACTTTATGGACTTTTTCTTGAACTCGCATTTGTCGTTGAGTCGGACACCTGCTGCTTTCAACCTCTTAAGGACTTCCTCTAGCCTCTCATCATGCTCTTTCTCGTTGGCACCAGTGATTAGGATGTCGTCCATATGGCATAGGACTCCTGGGATTCCTTCCAGGATCTCGTTCATCCTTCGTTGAAAATACTCCGGGGCGGAAGAAATTCCAAACGGCAGTCGTTGGAAACAAAATCTGCCAAAAGGAGTGATAAAGGTGGTCAAAGTTTGTGACTCTTCTGCCAACCGAATTTGCCAAAATCCTGACTTGGCGTCTAGTTTTGTGTACAGTGATGTGCGTGACAACCGTCCCAGTGTTTCTTCGACAGAGGGCAAAACTAGCTTTTCGCGCTCTATGTTCTTGTTCAGTTGCGTCAAATCCACGCAGATCCGTACATCTCCGTTCGGCTTGGGCACCACAACCATTGCAGAACACCATGGTGTAGGCTCTTCAACTTTCCTTATGATTCGATCTTTCTGCATGCTTGCCAGCTGCTCTTGTACTTTCGTCATCAGTGCCAGGGGTACACGCCGTGATGTGTGGACGGAGACTGGCGTGGCGTCTTTCGAGAGTTTGATTTTGTACTCTCCTGCCATTTCTCCGAGACCTTGGAACAACTCAGGGTATTGTTCGTGGTACCTCTTGGCTGTTTGCTCCGAGACTGTGCACAGAAGTTGGATCAGCTCCAATTCGCTGCTGGCTTGTCTTCCCAAAAGAGGCTCTTCCAGGCCGTTCACTACGTAGATCACGTGCTGTATAGACTTATGGTTATGTTGTATTGTCGCTTGAAACTTGCCCAATACTTCGAGTTGCTGCCTGTTTGCACCGTAGAGCTTGGCAGCTGTCTCCTCAAGGGTCACCTTGCTTGGGACAGTGTTTGGAGGCATGGCACTGACGTCTGCACCAGAGTCTATCTTGAATGTAGCAGTCGTTCCGTTGACTCGCAGTTTGACTTTCCATGCACTTCCTTCAGCTGCGTGGATGCTTCCGATCATCCAGCTTGGCGCCTCATTTGGGTCCTGTAGAGTCACCTCTTTTAGAGTGCTCTTGCCCTCATTCCTAAGCTTCTTAAAGCAAACTTGTTGCCAGTGACCTTTTTTTCCGCAGTTGCGACAGGTTGATCCCGCTGCGGGGCACTTGGACTTTTCGTGTGCACTGTTGCCACATCTTCCACACGTCTGTGTTCTAGCTGCATGATTTTCAGCGTTTTTCGGCGTGTATTCTCGCCGCTTTGCGCCTTTCTCTTTTGCTGACATTCTTTTGTGGAGGGCATCCAGCGTCATGTCTTCTGCTTGGGCTTCGCCTCTGACGACGGCTTGCTGTCGATGCACGGCTTCTTTCTGTCGAGCTCGTGTGTACGCAGCTTCCAGTGTCAGATTTGGGTCGCTTTGAAGTTTTTCTGAGAGCGAAGAATCTTGCAATCCAACGACAAAACGATCGCGGACGAGTTCTTCTTTTAATGCACCGTAGCCGCAATGCGTTACTAGGCGATGCAGGCTAGTCATGAAGCTCTCAACAGATTCACCCGGCTCTTGTTTCTTCTGGTGGAACTTGGCCCGTTCGTAGATAACGTTTCTCTTGCCGACGAAGTGGCTCTCGAAGAGTTGAGCAACTGCTTCGAACTGTCGCTGTTCGGTGTCGGTCAAAGCCGAGGCGGACAAAATGTCTTCCGCGTCCTCACCGAGAAAGTAGATTAATGCGTCTACTTGCGATCCTTCGTCTTCTTTATCGAGCTTCGAAACTCTACGGTACCTGTTAAAACGGGTGATCCACCTTGGCCATTCTTCTGGGCGCTTGAAATCAAAGGCTGGCGGCGCCGTGAAACCCGTTGCTAGCAGTGTTGTTGGGGCCGTTACGTTCTCTGAGGTCGATGAGGGTTCCATTTCAGAAGCACTTCTGACACCATGTGGTAGTATTTACGTGATTGTACCGGTGGTACCGGGAAACCAGCAACACTACGTGTAGAACGTTCGAGATCCCCTTGGGCGCTGTCCCCTCTTCTTCCTCTTTTCCCCCTACTCGCCCCGTTTATTCGGACTTACAAAACAATATTATTAC
>JAZHYW010003297.1:0-115261 GCA_037355805.1 Ixodes ricinus
GCGTATTGCTCATGATTCATTGCCAGAGCCACTCACGACGAAACTGCTCACAGCATAGAAAGTGCCTCCTCACCCCCCCCCCCCCCCCCCTGCGAAAAAAAACTCCATCTCAGGAGGTCCCAAAAAAGATCCCGGTAATCCCTGCTTTTGCCAGTGTGCTATTTCTTCGCTGCTTCTGTTTCGTGGCCGCTAGGCAACCCGGAGGGGCGGTCGGACTGCGGTGCCCTTTTCTGCTGTGCCATTGTCCCGTGCCATCTCGGCTGTTTACTTATGCAGCAGACTGCCGGCGCGATAAACAGTGGTTTGTGAGCAAAGTCGTCTCTTTGCACGGTGTTCATGGATGTGGCACCGCCGACACCGGCCTTTGAAAACAAGAAAACATTTGGAAGCAACTGGAGTATCGTTAACGCGTTTTGCGGCACTCCGCGGCGGCGAATATATTGGCGCTCACAGGCGGAGCAGGTTCTGCCGCGCCGTACCTTCTACCTGCGTGTTACCGCCAATGGGCCAGTAGGCTGTTGTTCCGTTTTGCGATGTCGTCCCGGTGGCTTCCATTACGTCGCGCACACGGAGACGTCGGCTACACGCCGGCTATAAAAAAACATGAAATCCGCGGAGCATGTAGACAGGGTGTTGCCTCTCGATCGCTACGGCCCATTCGCTTTCTTGGGGCGGTTGTAACAAAATGTGTTAGGAATTTTACCTTCAAAAAGTACGCCGCTCCACCTCTGTGCTGTCAATTTTTCATTTCCTGACCACCCCCTCAGCAGTTTTACGCTTTGGAAAAATAATGAAATTGTCAAGAATGGGCATGTGCACGCCCCATTCATGATAAATCCGCGTTAGCGTCAATTTGGCCACATTTCTCGCTTTATTAGTCTGGGAAAGTCACCGCAAAGGTTGCGCCATGTTTTTGGTAGATCTTCCTAGTACATATCAGTGAACTTCAATGCCGGAATGTGCAAGATTATTGAAGATGGCTTTTTAAACACTTTTTCAAAAATAAAGGCAGATCCAGTCAAATCGCCCCCTGTTTCATCACTTGTAAAAATTTCGCCCGTTAACAAGGACAACAGCATTTTATGCAGTGATGATGAACAAAGTACACGGCACCACACGGAAATTTTGAAAGACCTTAGCTTTTAGTAGGTACCGAAAAAAAATCCAGAGCGTTATTGCGCAATGTGCCTTATCGGGCAACAATTGTTTTCTCAAAATAACGACCCTAATACTCGGTGATTAATACTCTCTTGTCAATCCTCTCCTATGCCTAATTTGGCAGTAAATATTTCTAGACCCGTGAAGCCAAAACAGTTTTTTTGGGGAAGCCGTCCGAAATGCCACCATCGCGCAATACGCAATACATGCACGTGACCGCGAGGGTGCTTCTACTCTGAGTTGTTTTAGGAACGCAGGTCTCGGGCGCCCGTTTCCGCGCTTTTGAGCGGCCTCGGTGGCGCTGCTGTCGGCATCGGCGTCGGCGTCGGCGCAGCAAGGCATTATGGGACGTTTCCTGTTATACGTCATCATGCCAAAACGTCGCACAGGAGGGGGAGGGGGAAAGGGGGGAGGAGGGGAAGAGGATGGAGGGAGGAGAAGGAAGGCTGGAGGAGGCGGGGAGGCAGGGGAGTGGGCAGAAGGACGGAGTTGAGGAGGAGGAGGATGGAGGAGGGAGGAGGGGAGGGGGAGCGGGAGGAGGAAGCGCAGAGAGAAGAGGAAGAGGAGAGGAGGATGAAGGATGAGGAGGAGGAGGGAGAAGAAAGACGGGGAGGAAGAGGAGGAGGCGGAGGAGGAGAAGAGGTGGAGAGATGAGAGCAGAGGAGGAGCAGGAGGATGAAGCAGGAGAGGTACATACCCTCCTCTGCATCTCCCCTTCCTCCTCGAAGAAAGCTGCGCTTTAATTCGACATTAAAGAAAGTTGTAAATGTTCATTTTTTTTTTCGCAAAGACAAACTTTTTTTTCGTTCAAAAATATGATTGCTTTTGTTCTTCTAAATTAAGACAACAAAATATATTTTTTTCGACGAAATTGAAAATGGCAGCTTTGACAGAAGGCTCGAACTTAGGGATGTTTCAAAGAATGTAGGGTCGATTTTCGAAAGGTTTCGACATTTTCGAAGCGGAACCGAGGTTCGCATTCAAAAAGACCGATATTTTTCGTACCGACCGAGGTTCGGAAATCTAAAAATTCACAACTGATCACAGTGGAGCTCGAATTCGAAAGTTCAAGTTTTTTGAGCCAAAATTTCGTCTGAATATTTCGAATATATTTTTATTTGAGGTTTGATAAATTTTTAAAATTTCGAACTTTCCTAACTTAAATTTCTGGAGATATTCGATAAACTTAAATTTATTGGGATCTGTAGTTCGGAAAAATTCGAAGAGATATCGAAATTTTGGATATAAAATTCGGAAAATTCGAATGGAATTTTTATAGACATTAAGTTAAAACTTTCGAAGATTTTGATTTTGTTTCTACATGTTGTTGTTAAAAACTTCGAAGATCTTGAATTTTTTTATGTGCTGGAATATTTGCGACAGATACGTGACCATAGATCAGTAATTTTAATCAGTTGCCCCGGGGGGGGGGCTCAACGCATATAGCGGCAGTGAGGTTGAGGCTCAAAAACCTTGAAGCGACCTGGCAAAGTATTTCCCACCTTGCACGTCATAGTAATCCGATCGAACGAAGGCTGATGACGCTGGTAGCATAGTAAGTTTAGTCGGTAATTGTCCTGAGGTTGTTTTCCGGGACGGAGGAAACGCCCTGCAAAAGCACAGAAGCTGACACAACCCGAGGTCGAGGAGCGTCTTTACAACAAGGCGGGCGTCGGAAGAGGAAAACGGGGGAGGGGAGGCGTTTCTAGCAGCCCCCTTCCCCCTTCCAGATATTTCGGACTGTTAAAGAAAACAATATTGGGAAAGAGGGCGGTTGACCTTATTTTAATCTGAAATTATTTATGTATATGACACCGTCGTCGTTTTTCACTGCGCGATCCTTTCATCAAAGGATCATGTAGAAATCGTCATATTTGGAAAATCGTTGTCAGAATTGCAACTAATGCACAAGTATGCTCAGAGGTTCGAAGTTCAAAGCTATGTCTTTTCGACCTAAATAATCTCGTGCCATTGGTAAAAGAAAAAATAAAACATAACAATAAATGCGAAGATACAAAGCTAAAAAAACTATAAATATCCCGCCGGGAGTAAGGAATTCTGCATATTCAGAAGCTTGCAGTCCTGGAAACAAGTTTCTCCTTCACCAAAATGTCTACAGGCTAGAAAGAAACACTTTCCCAAAACGTAACGCACTTTTTTTTCTGTGAATGACGTGTTGAATTTGATTAGTTGTAAAATCTTCCCGCGAGTTAATTTCTCGTCATTCCAAGGTCATTTTCGTATTCCAGATGGCAATTATATGTACTGTCTGTGGTGTTAATTTAAACGTGACACCTCAAACAACTGAGGAAAAAATACCATGTTTAGGACATAATTGCCTGTAGATACATGATTGGACATTTTCGAAACTCATATTGAATAGCACTAACTGCGATCTTTAAGATCGACACTTACCTAGGCTATAGATAGATCATTCAAAAAGCTTAACGTCTCTAACAAGCAACAGCTCGGCTTTAACGCGCTTCAAATATGGCACAAACGATACAATTGTCAAACCTCAATGTCCTTCCTCGTTCTTCGAATTTATTTTTAAAACTGAGCTTGCCAGAACATTGCATTATGCATTATCTTTCGTAAGAAACGCAGTACCGCATGTAAAAATTCGCGAAAAAATTACGATAGTACCTCACTACTTGAATTCAAATGAAACCGTCCGCCGGTCTTTTTCAGTTCGACGAACGTCGAACGTTTACCCTAAAGGTTCGTGTCTGTTGAACCTTTGATTTTCCAAGAACTCGAAAAAAGTCTGAAACTTTTCGAATTTCTGATAAATAATTGAAAGTTCAAAATTTATCGAATTCCTTGGCGTAGAAGTCTAGAAAGGTCGAAAAGCTTCGACCTTTTGGTGCAAGAAATTCTAGTATGAAAATCATCGAACCTTTTTTGGTCTATCAGCCTGAAAGTCTTGACAAGCATGGAATTTGCAGCATAATAAATTCGAAAGTTCGAAAAGGATCGAATTTTAGTAATAAGTTCGACAGTTTGAAAAGCGTCGAACTTCTTAGTTTTACAGTTCAAAAAACGACTCGTCGAACTCTACGACATAGAAAGTTCAAAAAATTCGAAATTTGAACCTTCGAACCGTACTGATCTGATCATTGAAACTTCGGTTCGAGAAAGTTCGCGGTATCCCTAATCTTTTTCTGGAAAACGTCTCGCCTGTAGGACGACAATAATCTGCTGGTCTGCAAGAGTTGTCTTCCAGTTCCTCTCGTCCTACGCGCGGCAGTCGCTCACTTTCGGCGCTCGCCAATCGAACTGACCTGTTCCTGCTCAACCACACGTACATCAGACTACCAATCGAGTGCTGAATCTGCTCCCCACGTCATGCTATCGCCGCGTGCGAATAGTTGAGCTGCGCGTACCGACTCAATGCTGCTGCCGAGGTTTGATCCCGTTAGCGTTTGTGCTCTTTATCTTTTTGTTTGGTATCACTGGAATGCTCGATGACTCGAAAATCTTGCTTGTTCGAGCCGGAACTTCTGGACACCCACGCTTACAAAGGAGCTGTATGGCTGCTTGAGTTTAGCCAACTTTCCGTCGCCGTCAAGCATGTCTTTTGGCAGCGAGCATTATGCTTCTCGCGTCGCGCCGTCGCAATCAATGTTCGTTTTAAGTTTTAATTATGTGTTTATGCTTATTTGTAGTTTTGGTTGAGGTGGGCATCACCCATGACATCAACGACGACGTGGACTATGGCCCCGGAAAGAACCCGGGCTATAAAACCCGACAAAGTCTATGGCAGCGACCTCAACGATAACATGATGACGACTTCGATGACGACGGCGCCAATAATGAAACGGACGACTCCGAAGACAAACCCCGGCTACGATGTCAACAACCAGCCCGGCTCACGGCCTTGACAAATGCGCACAGTGTCTTCGACCTTGGATGACGGTAGACTAACGGACAACACTGCCGATGTCACAGGCGTCGAACGATCGTGACATGGACGACGATCCCAACTACGACTGCGACGGCGACCCAAGGACGACCCAAACGATGACTTCCCCAACGACAACCCTCGACTTTGTCAATCTTGACAAAGACATTGATGACCCCTAGACGATACTGATGACGAGGTGATGTCGACCAGCGAACAGTGGAACAGGACGACGACGTGCTTCGGTTCGTACTGCTCTACGAGCGCAGAAGACGTCCGCCAGCTCTGGCCTCACTTTGATTCAAGCCGCAGAGCTGCGGCTGGACGACGGGTCCGGTACAATTCCGGAGCCGCCACGACGGCCCTGTTCCAGCCCGGCTACCAAGTGGACTCGAGCAACCAACTCATCGTCGCAGCGAGGAACTGCTGAAGTGGTGCTTTCGGCCCAAGTCGTTACCTGAGGGACCTAAACCGTGGAGCCGCTGCCCGACAAAAATGAACATTGTCACTCCGCCCTCTGCGACCCGAAGGTGATTCACTTCGTCCAACTCGAACTGAAGAACTGCTCGATAGGACTTTTGTAGTCTGTGGTTAGGTGACTTCCGCAACTATCGCTTCGTTGTTTTGCTTGTCAATCCTAATTTTGTGCTGCATTCTGTTGCATTACCCAAAGATTGAGTTATGTGCTGTGCGCGACTTGGCTTAGCCAGCAGCGCGCCTGAAACCGCCGCCACTGGCGGGGTTTAATCCTGCCAGCGCCAGGTCCTGCTTTATCTTTTTTGTGTTGGCACAGGACTGGAACAGTTCCTGATGGTCAGAGAATCATCTTGCTCGTTCAGAGCTCAGAAACTTCAAGACACTTCTCAATAGCGCTGCAAAAGAACTCAGCATGGGTAATTGAGTCACTCGTTTTTCCGTCACAGTCAAAACGGTCTTTGTTACTTTATGTTTCTCAGCACAAAAGTTCGACTTAGCTTAAACGTCCATTTACGTTTTCTCTTTGCGACACTATTAGCCGGTGGCCACGAAATATAGACCGGGAAACCTCATGGACGGGAATTTCTGCACAAATTCTCGGGACCTTACAACTAAACCTGTAAAGCTTACATTTTTTTCTTGATTTGCTCAGGCGTGTTTTTTCCGCCCAGGGGGCAGGAGAGATAATGGCGCGAAGCCTCGACAGAGAGTCTCTGCCCCCAACAGTTCAACAGTAAACAGTGCAATGTATATAATCAGCAATTGGTATACTCAGTAAACATTAAAAAAAAACACACAATGAAACAGTTACTTTAACAATCAGCATTGTGAATTGTATAATAAAATAAAACGGCTCAATAAAACAACTAGCGAAATCACATGTTACACAACAGGCATGTTTCGAAGCGTATAACAAATGTAACGTCGTATGACACGGAAGCATCATATCACTAATAAAAAAAAAATGAAATATAAATAAATATTTTACTAAAAAAATAAAATAAAAAAATGAAATATAAATAAATATTTTACTAAAAAAAAGTGAGAAGGTCACCGCATAAAATAGGGCTGATGGCCGCCATTTAGTTTAGCAATGAACAATGATCGAATATATGTCAAGAGCCACATTTGTAGTCAAATATAAATACATAATAAAAATAGCAACTTAGCCTACATATTACAGAACTGAAAAGCTAATACCACTGCCCACGAGAAAGCTTCGGCACTGTTTCTTGAAAGCATAAAATGTTTTATTATAATCTATAGTCATGTCTGTTCTGTTTAGCATCTTGGTTATCTGATATGACAAAGTAGAGCAGCCATTGCAATTGGTTCTTATTGAAGGCATCCTTCGCTTTGGGTCTCGTAGCTGGTATGGACCTAAGCTCGATTTCGGTGTGGAGGAAAAGAGGGAGCAGCATACTATAGGAGTATAGTATGCTGAAGAGTGCCTCATATTTTCTACGTAGATGCTGTAATTTTGCTCGGAATCAACAGGCAGCAATATAATGTATGTCGACATTAGGTCACAAAACAATACATTAGGGATACATTACATCAGACAAGACACTCACACAGCGCGGTGTGAGTGTCTTGTCTGATGTGAATGTATCCTTACGTGTGATTGTTTTGTGACCTGTGGTGACGTGTGTTTGTGTGGATTCCCTACTTGCGCTGTTAATTTCGAGACATGGAAAACCAACTCGCCCAAGCCGCCGTTTTGTCCAGCTGTAATTTTGTCTGGCCACAGGTTCAAGTTTGCTTTCCTTATTTGTACATAACCGTGTTATACACGAACTCATCTCCGCGACGTCACGGCGCGGTGGTGGCGCGTCGGTCGCACTTCCGGTCTGGGGCTGTGGGCAGAAGTCCCCATGCCAGACGTGTATTCCTGCGTTGTTTTGAAAGGAACCAGACAAAAACCTGCCTTCTCGTCAAAACGCCGCGCCTGGGGCCGTACCAAAAGTGTCGAGAAAGGTTTGAAGGTCAGTTTTCACGTGCTCGGTTCGTCCGAGAATCTGGATATGTGCCGTGAAAAGGGAAAAGCAGACGCCGTCGGACAACGATTGCTTGGGCGGGAAGCACTTTGGGTTGAATTCACGGATACTTGTGGTCATCAGATTTATTTGTTTTGTTCCAACATGAACGCCAGAAAACCGTCAAGTTGTGCGGACCACCTGCGGACTACGTTCAGTGCGTCTTCAAGTTCAAACGGCCGCCTGATTGTTCGAACTGTCGTCTGCTCTTTCAAACGTTTCTGCTTGTCGTCTGCTCTCTTAGACGACGCCGGTCCGTAGACCAAATGTTGGCCCGGTACTTGCGATAAGAAGTAAGTGCAGGCCTCAAAAGACTTAAATTTGAAGGTTGGTAAGCAGGCTCGATGAAAACAGTAGATACAAGGAGATGTTGATCATTGTTACCAGTGACCCTCACCGACTTGTTATGCCTAATTCAGTTGGTCCGATTCTGCTTGCGATTTTCAGTATCGACGTCGACCATCTCAGCTACGGTTCACGCTTTTGCAGCCCGAGCGGCGTCGCGACTGAAAATTCCGAGCGAAATCTCATCATGCGAATCAGGCTTTAGCGTACATTCTGCGGCGTCCACGCGGAATGAATCGCCACATGTCACATTATTCACGCGAAGTTTTGCGGTGTAACGAGCCTCGGTAATTTCGCTGACGCCGCTCAAGATAGTCAGACATCGCCAGGAAGACGTAGAACCAACAATTCGAACGCGAAAAGGGCAGGGGGACTCACACTGACGCCGACAACATCGCATTTCAATGGTGTGTTTATGGGCGACGGCGAGTTTCTTGCCCACACCCCCATCGCGCATGCGCGGCGCCGGTGGCGTCCGCTAGGGCGCTCCGGGCGCTCCGGTTTGTTTGTAAACATGAGTTGGTGTATAGAAACAATGGGTGTCGTTATTTCTGTCTCTACCGAGCGCCAATCATTTTTTTCTGACTCGCATATAAACAACCAGACAAAGCAACCCGCTTTTTCTTCCTTTTTCTTTACCGCGAATTCTCAGCGATGTGCCCGTCATTCAGTGTCCGGGTTTTGCTAGCGTGGTTACGCTCTTACATCGCTTGCTCTCCGGGAATGTAGAGGTGAATCTGGTCCCGTACGGATGGGCAACCCTTGACTAAACCACCAAGAAACAAAATCGAACAAACCCTTGGCTCAATCAATGCGGGGGTCAACCAATTGTTCGAGAGGGTTGCGAATCTTTAAAGAAACGTTTACAGAACTGTCGGGAGCCCAAAGGGCAATGACAGCCGTCTCGTAAAACTTAACACTTTCTTGAAAAGATAGTAGATTCAATATCATTCAGCACCAAGACGACTCGAGCTTTGACTAATGACGTCACGCTTTAGGGATAATCTCGAGCGCAGGAATAATCGTGGCTCGTGTCAGGCATTCCGGAAGAAGCCAAGATAACGTGGACCAGAACGTGAAACAAATAATTGCTTATTCTGTCAGAAACAACTTCGGCTTTAAAAGACAGGTGCGAATTTAGCAGGAGCACATCGTGTGAAGGCAAAATGAACATACATTTCTGACGCCCTATTAGACCAAACATTACTGAACTTCAGAGATAGGCAAGCAGCCCTCTAAACGAAGCTAAGAATCAGAACTTCGCTTAACTCAAATTTTGAATCGAAGAAGACTACTACCCTGTCATAGGCGACGAACGTAAAAAACTTTAAAACTGCGCAAAAAAAACAACTTATCGTGAAGCTTTTAATCACGCCTGCGATTAGCATATGATAAACATTGTCACGGGCTTAATCTGACCCATGTTGAGCGTGCGGTCAGAACCTTTGCTCAACTGGTTCTGACCGACGAAAAGAAGAAGAAACCATCATTTCCGACCTCAAAAAGAATGGATATACGGACAGCTTCATACACCGCATTGCCCGTCATCAAAACCGTAGTCGACAACACCACCAGTCACAGGCTGCTACGAAACGCCGGCCAACCACGCGCATCAGCGTCCCATACATCAAGGGAATATTGTGAAGCGCTGGCACGGGTGCTAGGCTAAGGAGGGCATTCAGATGGCCCACAAGCCAATTTCAACCTTGATGCTTTGTGCCACGACCAAAAGATCGGCCCTAAAGAGAAAGCGCAAGGTGTGGTGTACGAGATTCCCTGCGCTGAGTGCCCGTCCTCGTACATCGGGGAAACACAGAATTATCATGAACGAATGCGTCAACACAAGATTGATGTGCGCAACTTCGATCAAGAGCGCAGCGCGGTTGCTGAACACTGTGAAAAAATGATCACCGCATTGACTTTCGAAACACGCGCATCCTGGACATCGAAACTAATCCTCACCGGAGGCTCTTCCTTGAATCTTGGCACATTCAGACCACGCCAACAAACATTAATAGGTCTCTTGGCGCACTGCCATCTGTGTATGTGAACGGGCTCTACCATGCGTCTTCAAAAAACGATCAAAGAGGAAGAAGATGGGATCGTGCGCATTCGCCTCCGCCATAGAGGAAAAGAAGATTGCGGCTCCTTTCCTCAATAGTCGCCCCTGAAGAAGAAGCCGAACCGGTTTCGAAACGTTGGGCTCCTGATTTAGGATTGGTTGGTCGTTACATTTTAATAATTGCTTTTAGCTGTTTGTCAAACCAGCTTTAGTTAAATTGCAAAGAAGCATGTCAAATAAAAATTCTAATTGACATAAAAAGGAAAATGGCCACCTCTGTGATTTGACATTTTTTCCCGTCAACTTTCGAAGTATGATATCCAAACAGGAAACGCTCGCTGATATATTTGCAAGTTGCGCTCTTCGTGTGGGACTATGTACGGAAGCCTTGCTTTCTGATGATATATTGAGTGATGAACTATACTTACGTTACAACTTAAGTCCAGACGCAGCTGTCGCTACAAGGTAATGGGGCCTACCAATTAGAGTCAGAAGCGCAAGTCCTACGCCTTTCCTGCCAATGCTTGGTTTGGTGATAATAAAACATCAACAAAAAACATAAAAAACACCCTGATGGCGCGCTTTGGACGCTGTCTGTTTGGTCCCAAAGCTAGGCGCGTCCGCTGCGTCTGGACTTAAGGGGAAACCAAATACAGTACTTGACAATAACCTCCCGATTCATAGAGACGACAGAATGGAGTCTCGGAGGGTGTGGTGCTTTCGACGCTGTCAAAAATATTGTTAGCAGTTCAAATTAAAACTCGTGATAACATCGAAATACTTTACGTGCGTGTTAATGTGGATTACTTTTTTCATTCTCCCCCGATGTCTGTACCAAGCCTATGATATCTTTCCTCGTTTTGTTGAACAGCTGTATACCCTACTGGACGTGTTCAATTCCTTCCGTTACCCAAGTTCGTCGGTTATTCTTGGAGGCGATTTCAATTTCCCGGAATCGACTGATACGCTGCCAGTTTGAGGGATGTTATAACATTCTACAATCAGCCGTTTTCTGTATGCCTACTAGTCTTCTGTCTCATCCAAGTCGTCCTTACACCTCATGAAAATGACATTTCTGGCCTGTTCTTTACGACCTACCAGAATAGTTTAACAGCTTTGTCTTAAGGAAATTATTAACTACAAAGCAGTTTCTATTGACTTTAACCTGCCTATATGAAGTGAATGCTTACAGTCAAATGAAATCCAGAGGTATTCCAAAGCAGCATTATAATACAAATGCTTCCTTAGAACTGTCTACGCTTAAATTGCAAAAGAATTTTGACCTTCGGTCAGTAAGAAGAAAATATACAAATGATTAAGGAAAATGTAAACAGTTTACTAATTTCGTTCCTAGGATGAAAAAAGTCCTCATGCACCAGGAAACCATAACATATTGGAAAGGTTAGACAATTTTGAGCACCAAGAAACGTGTATATAAAAAGCCCAAAGGAGGAACACTGACTCACTGTGGTTCTAATACAACAACCACGCAAAGCTATGCAAGTGACAATCAGAGTTGCTAAAAGTAACTTTTTTACTTGAGCACTGGAAAAATTTGCCACTAAGAATCCCCAAAAATTCGGAAAGCAGTCTCTACTAATGTTTTAGATGTGAATGGCAATAAAATGTTACCTATAGTGTAGAGCTCACAATGCTAATGATTATTTCGGAGATGTTCTTACCAATGAGTTGCCTTTTGAGTTACCCATTACCTTGTTGTAGCTTTCCACACCCATTTGATTTGGCAAATATTAAAATAAACCCCTGATAGCATTGACAACATCATTCAGAACTTTCCCACCTGATTAGTAGCCAACTTCTTAGAACTAATCCAGCCTTACGTCGTACTTTTACATGCAAAGCTTTATCAACAATCTTTGAACCAAACGTTATGCCATGTGCCTGATGACACGCGGTCGTCACTCCAATTCGCAAATCCGGTAGTACATTCCTACTTTTTAAATATAGGACACTTATCTTACTATTGTTGCATGTAAACTATTAGAACATGTCTTGTACACTCACGCTTCCTACTATATTGCTCTTTTTTATGAAGCTTAGAAAAGAACGGTATTTGTTAAACCAATTTTAGAAAATTAGCTAGAGATCACCTTACAAATATGCATGCACAAGTTCATCATCGCTGTCACATCGCGACGCAGCAGAGGTTAGTTGCACTATCTCTCCACGGGGCGCGGTACCGCCGGAGCCGAGATGCGCTCCGATACTGTAAAAACCCATCGAATTTCTGCGTTTCTCAGAAAGCCGTAAAATGCTTCACGCGCTGCTATCGTTCCTATCAATATGTTGATTTAGTGTTTTGAAGATATTGAGCAATTTACAATTGAAACCATGCCATTAAACACAATATTAAAGAATTTAATTACGCAATAATGATGAACAACTTCATTTTCCAGACTGTAATAATTTTCCTAAATGGGCCCTCATTTAGGACCAAAACGACAAAGCCTTTTTCGTTGCAATGAGTAGTTTTCGCAGAAGCGATTTGGCCTGAGTTCTCTGAAACACCCTGTATATATTTGACGAGTTGCTCTCAACCATCTTCGTAGATATCTAGTTGAGTAAATCATTTTCATATAAAGAGAACATACAAATTCTCAAAGACCAAGCGATCAATCACACAATCGATCAAAACACGATATCTAAAAAAGATATATCCATTATCAACAGAGGATGACGGAAGAGGTATCTGGGATGCCTAAGAAACTCCGCGACTGCGCTTTGACTCTGACCTGGACATCGCTTCCCAAATAATGTCCCTGCTTTCATTTCTTTCTCTTAAAAGGTGCGGTTTATAATCTGAGCAACTTTGTCGTTGCTTCCTAGCTGCGTAGAAGCTTGGCTATTTTGTTCAAAATATATCAGAAGCGAGTTCCATAATTTGGGAAGCTATGGGCTGGGTTGAGAAAAGCGAAGGTGTTCATGAGGTTACCCAGTGCTCTTCTCCCCGTGGTCCTTGATGATAAAATCATTGTATTGTGGTAAAAAGCGCAGTCGCCTCATTCTTGGTGTACACTCTAGTCTCCTTTCTGTCCTTGATGATAAGGGCATTGTATTGAGGTTCGACCGGGCTTGGGCTTTGTGAATGTGTATGTTTTTGTAGTGAAAATGCTTCAACAACGAGATATCTGTGTAAAGTAGTTAAAACGGCTGTGCGGTTATATAGGATGTTTGAGAAATAAACCAGTTTGCTGAGCTTGAAAGGTTCTCTTTTGGAACTGAACATAAGTAAGACGGTCACATGAATGTAACGCGCAAACAACACTACAATTTAACTACAGTATTAATGGTCTTCCATGGTAAAGTTAACGAATATAAATACCTTTGGAGTGCATTTAGAGTGACTTAAGCTGGAGCTCCATATTGACTATGTAGGAAAGCCTTTCAAAAACCATGGATGCTTAAAACAAAGTTGAGGTCGCTAGTTCCGATGTCAAATTAATCGCCTTTAAGTGTCTAATTTTGCCAACTCTGGAATACGCTAGTCGGTTTGCAGAGCCATTCACAAATCAAAATATTTATAAATTGGAAAGAATTCAAAATAAGGCATGCTAGATTTATCTTTACCATTGCTACCGGTCGACTGAGTCGGTCACAAAACTCAAGGGCAGAGCAGGCCTGCCTAGCATAAAGACCAGATTAGAAACAGACATAGAATGAAACTTTTTCAGATATTTCATGGTCATTCGATGTTGGATACCCGAAAATACGTCGAGATGTCTCCTCCGGTGAACTTTGCAGCATAGAAATATAGCTTAGATATCCAGTCCTATCAATACTCTACGGATCATTTTAAGCACTCCTTTTTTGTTCGAGTGTATTGATTTCTGGAATAAGCTGCCTGAATGTATAGTCAACTCTCAAAGTGTGTCAACTTTTGTGAGGAAATTGAAATGTTTCCTTTCTTCCCATGTCAACAAGGGATGTGACTGAATTATTGAATTATTTGTGTGTCCTTGGTATGTTTTTGAAAATAGTACCACTCCTGCCTTGGCCTGCGGCTGGCAGAATGAATAAATAAAATAAAAAATAAAAAAATAAAAAAAATATTTTTATGTTGCAAATAAATTATTCGTGCATCAAATGAAACGCTACAAATTTGCTAAGTCGGCATGTAAAAAATAATTGATTTGCCCTAGTGGCTCAGAACACAGCCATGGGACGTTTGTAGGAAACATCTATAAGATTCTGATTCTCGTAAAACAATTTTTGAAAGTTTGTTTTAGATACCGATTTCCCTGAGCTTTGATATTAACGAATTTGACGTGTGTAAGAAGACCCGTATATTTTACAAATGATATCTCACGTACATATCAGCTTTACTTCATTCCATTGCGTGTAATGGAACCCGACAAATACTCTCACAAAAAATATGTAACTGTAAAAAAAAAAAAAAAAAGATGAAACGACCGAGCTTTGCACCTTGGAGTATCGATCTATTTAACTTCCCGTTTTTAGATGACACAACAATAAATAAAACTTGATCTTTATTGCGTAATTATAGAACACATGAAAGGCCTTCGTACGGAGAAAAGGAAGCAAAATGATGATGTTAAAACTTAAACATTTAAAGTTTTCTCGCGCATTCAATTTTTTCACTGAGTGAACTTTAGCTTATAATGCATATAGTGTACTTCTTGAGTTGGTATATCTATAGGCTTTAATTATATTTTAGGCTTTATAAATTTGTTGCTAAACAGCCATTAAAGCTACACAAATGCGGATTGTTGGAGGTGCTTTATATCGCTGGGAGTTACATACTATATTAGAGTAATCGTCACAATAAGCAAAATAACTAACTAAGATTGGTAATCAACGTTTTATTCAGTGAGAATAAACGTAAGTTTTATAAGAAACTTGCTGAGGGTCATTGATATTGATCAGTAAATTTTAGAAATACTTTAATGCGGTGAGAAATGCGGTAGTGCGCTGAAGTGACCACTTGTGCTACAGGAGTAAGTCTAGGGATCTAAAAACCCGTGTCATAAAATACGGAAAAACCTCGCGGCCACGTTTTCGGTCCCCAGCGTTGTGCCTTTTGCTTAAGTGATAGCTTTTGCGGACTTCCGCGCTTCTCACGCGCTAGTGATAGTGTTTCAATGACACTCACGAAGTTTCAATTTGAAACCATATACTTATCTTCACCCATTACAAATTTATCAACAAATTTTAGGTAACTATTCTAGTTATAATGATGACTTGAATCCTATATTGTGTCTCCTACCCGTTCAACTCACTTGCAAAAACCACATTCCTGTGCAATACACGACTTTAAATAAAACTCTCTGTACAGCTTAAAAACATTGTATACTTTGCAATGACATTGAAGTAACATAAGTTATCATCATTCAAGGCAGGTTAATTATCGCCTAGAAGCGGCTAGGTTCTGAATTATTAACACAACTATTAAAAAAAGAAACAGATGCAATTTTTATGTTCACTTGGCACTTCTATTGTAGTTGTAAAAAAACATATAAAATTTTCTTCTTAAGTGAAATGTATCTGAGTCTGGCGAAACACTGCGTGACATCTGACCGTCGGCGAAATTTCAAAATCCGCCTTTGGTTCTTTCGTAGCAAAAACGAAACAAAAACATATATCAAAACGTGCACCAAGGGCGTTGTTTTCAGATTTCTGCCAGTGAATCTATTTTTTCTCAAATATTATTTAACCATGCATTTTTCTTGCACGATTTGAAATGAATTCACCCACTATTAGACCATTTCTAATGACTCAATCAGTATTGTATTGTTGAAGTTGCGTTGTAGGGACGTCTTTAGCGAATTCAGAAGTAAAACAAATCGTGAGATGTCAACTCTTTGCTGAACAATATATGTTAGCAGTACACCTTGAAGGCCCTGGTTATCACTGCCTCCTGATCGGAACCAAACCTCACGTGATATAAAATAGAATATTTAAAGGAAGGGTGTGACTCCCCTTCTGAAAGAAGTGCATTTGTATGCTTCTTTTTTGCTAAAAGTGTTGCTGAGCTCTGTTGGTTTTAGTCGTGCATTTCTGATTTATATATTATTTACACATTTGTTGAATATTACGACATGTGCAGGGTGAAATATTAATGGCAAGATTTCTACAATGATAAAGGTAAAAATAATTAAGATATCTTGCGAGCGTTTTTTTAAGAAATAAAGAGGAGGAAAAATTGATTGCAGCCGAAAACGTCTGAAAAGAACACTATAAGGGGACACGTGGAATGAGCAAGAAATAACTCATGGGTCACCAAAATATTGTGAGCGAGTCTCGAACCTCTGCAATGTTGTAGGATAGATTATCTGAATTTTTATCACATATATACCAGAAACCTGAGGAGGCATCAGTTTAGAGTAGAAATGCGTCCCAGTAGAAATTATTTGGCTTGTGGGCTTTGTGGGCTCTTGACAAGGGAGAAGGCGACAAAGGTAGACAATTACAGGTTTCATACATTTGTTCTAAAAGGAGTGCAGAAATTTAGCCCACAAAAACTGGTATTTATTTTGAATTGGCCATCGATACTGCTACTTACGCAGTATAGTGCTAGGTGTCGCAAACCTAGTAAATCTACCTAGTCGGAAAAAGGGGTTTTGCTATATCGATTTCTGCCATAGAAAATGATATGTTACCATACTCTATTTTACCAATGGATTTGTCTTTTATATTATTGATGTCCCTTTTTTTTACCTCTTAGCTTCCAGGTTTTCTTTTTGATAAACCAACATTTTCGCTATTTTTTTACATTTAGCGAATATATGGAGGACAACACTAAAACATGAGGGTTATATTTTATAACAAGAAGTTTCTTACCGGCTACTGTCGTGTCCAGGATTCCCTTCTTAATATTCGCCAATTTTTTGCTGTATGGGAAATTAAACATTTGTAATATGTTATTCAACTACACTAAACTTGTATACTTTATCCTGCTTACGCGATTGTCGAAATAAAACTGAGAGATTTAGTTTGTTTTAAACCGCATGATTATTTTATGCGTAATAACAGATTTCTTAACACTACCTGACTCAAAATGTGCAGATAGAAATATTTTAAGGCGTTTCATAGTTCTGGCAAAACTAAGGTGTACAGAATGAAAGGTAGAATATAAAGAAATTTGAAAGTAGGAAGTTTGAAGATTTAACACCTCAGCAGGACGGATTTTGCCGATAACTTTAGCGGGAAATTAAAATATAGTGCATAATTATAAACAAGAACACATTTAACCCGATACATTTAGCAGAAAAAGTGCATGTAAACTTTTGCATTACACCTTATTTGAGCTTTTTGAGAAATCATAAGAATAGCACACTTCTATAAAAACTCCTGATCTATTTAACTTGACTCGTACCCGAGTGTGGTCCAAACTAGGGTACCTAAGGGATTTCGGAATACGAGGGCACGTTTAATTTCAATTACTTACCTCAAAGGCGTGTTTTGGGCCTAATTAAATGAGGGGGTGGGCAAAAACACGATACAAAAAAGCTTGACATATAAACACAATATCACTGGTCACGGCGGCACAAAAAAAAAAACGTTACGTTGACAGAGATTATACAAAATTTAGTTCTTAACTGGACATAAAAATAGCAATAAAGAAGACTACAAAGTGATTCACAAGTCATTCAAAATACATAAGTTCGCATAATTTCTTAAAAGCTTAGGGATTTATGTTGATTACTCTTTTATCGGGCCGGTTACTGCATTCCAAAATACACAGTAATACAGACAAAGATAGGAAGAAATTGTTATGGGATTAGGTTTACTGAAGCTTGCACGAGTTATCTGCTCTGAAGGAAATATGATGGGAAGTATGACAATAAGTATTTCTGAAGTGTGATGTACAACCGTAGTACATTTTATTAAATAAACACATGCGGTTAATTCTACTACGTCTGGAGGCTAATAAGTGAGATCAATATTATTTTTTTTAAGGCGGAGACGCGACTTAAGGGGGCAAAATCGTTTTTTGAGCTACCCAAACAAATTGCTTTTCCTGAATACCATGGCTTCATTCTTCACGGTATGCATATTGTCTTGAAATTCCAAATAACTATTCAGAAAACCGTAAATGAAAAAGATGCAGAAACCTACATTGAAATGTCCGTACTCTCCGTGGTGTGACGTTACAAATGGTACTAATTTTCAGGTCGCACGGGTAGTCTTAAACAGAGTATGTCAAGCAGTTCTTTAAGTGATTACCTGGGAATGGGCTTCCAAGCATTATTTTCCCACAATCTAACATCTTGTAATTAGTTGGGAGCATGGCTTACTGCCCACTTTTTACCATTTATTTCGTCACGCTTCAGTGCTACGAGTAGGGGCTTTCGGTTTTAAAAAGACGATGAGAACGAAATGCACAAATTCAATACTTTCGCGATTTTTTTTAATTTTCACACAAGTTGCGTTTATCGGTGAACTGAGCCAATTTTGAAGGAATTGAGGTAACCATCAAAATATCGCTATCAAAATGTCGTAACGTTACATATAACCATAAAAATATCGAGTTACACTTTGAAAGGGTAACTCCGGTGAATTCCACGAACTTTGAGTTTGGGTTGATTATGTATCCCGCGGTGGTAATAATCGGTTATACGTAATTTCCTTTCAAAATAAGTGTAATAAGTTTTTGGGCAATTTTCATTTAAAGCGGACTCCAAACTGAAACCGTAACCTTGTCTGGGACGCGGCCACATTGCTCTTCTTGTCGCCACCCACATCTCTAACCATGTGATACAAATCGTGACGTCACGTACCAGGCGGCCGGGCAGAGCTCGGCGAAAGGGCGAAAGTGTCGGATGTTATATGGTTATATGATTGACAGTCTGCTAAACCGGACGATGCCTGTACTCTGCGGCCGCAGCTTTGTGTTCTGGCGCAGAAAAAGGCAAGTTTTTCCACGAGTTTCATTCGAAAACATTAGTAGAAAGTAAGTTTTGTAAAACCACACGTGAATTTTCTCGCGACGGGTTTGTAGAAGTATGTGTGCTCAACGTCGCAAACTGACTTTCTCGCATGCGACGGACGCTCCGACGACAACGCAAGCTCGTTCGAGAGCACAAAAGAGCATGCGCTTTCCGCGAATCACGGGGTCAACGATGCGCGCGCTGCTAGTGCAGGCTGTCGGCTTTGCCTAAAAGCAAAAACAAGCAAACAAATCTCCCCAAGAGCCTTGAGCATGACGTAGGCAGCGCAGAGTAGGCTGCGACGACACGTTGGTATTAACTGCGCTGTTGGCTTCGCCGCTTCTCACCCGCTAGGATTAGCATATTTTGTAATTTCGCGCACCTGATACTTGGTTTGCCAGTTTCATCGCTTTTTAGGGTGGGCCCGGAGTGCCGGCTCTCGAGGACTGGCAACTGCAAAGAGCAGTAAGCCCATTCGCTGTCTTCTCGTTGCGGTGTGTCTCTCCGTGGGAGACGAGCGAACCGAATACCGATTGGGCGGCGATTGTTAACAGAAGCGAAAATACCACAAAGACTACCACACGGTCAAGCAAATGGAAACAGCAGAACTGCCTGAACGCTCTTCTCGGACATTCTTAAATTACATGTTATGTCAAAAATGTATCTCTTATTTGAACACGTTTTGCAGCACACTACCTCTAGGTTGTATTTCGTAACACATCTATTAATAGTACACGAAGGCCTGCCATATTCAGGACAATATTAAATGCAGCTACACTATAATACACTGTAAACGACCTATTTTTCGCGGGCTGAATATTTCGCGATTTAGTTCAAAGCTGAAGTTTTGGAATAGTTCGCAGGTTCTAACTTTTCGCGACGCGGCGGGATCTCAATATAGATTCAAATGTGTTGACATCTTACCGAATTGTTCGCATGACCTATTTTTCGCGAATTGTAAGCGATTCGCGAAAAATTCAGTCGTTTACAGCATATACAAAAAAAAAAAAACGTGGCGAAGTTTGTTACTGAAGTATTCCAGACAAGATGAAAGTAGCTGTTGCTGCAAGTTATAACTACACTGTAGGTCTCAAAAAATGTTAGCGCGCAGGCCAGCTCGTGAAAAGTGGATCATACCTTGACCTGAGACAGGGAAGGAAAAGAAAGGCGCGTCTCCGAACACACAGCTGTTTTTGGATACGCTGTGCGTTGACCGTCCCTTTTACGTATCTTGTTTCTTCCATGTCTCAGGGTAAGTCATATCAACCGAATGTTCCTTGGTTCAACAGAGCAAGCAGGCGTCTTTGTCCAGGTCGTCTGCTTGCTTCCGTGTCTTCATTACGCGCCGGTACCGCAAAACGGTGGTAACGGGAGCTCTTTATGTGCAACCATCAACCCCGCGATTCTGGCTTGCTCCGACATGTTGCTTTTAAACAAGGTGCGAAGCGCGAATCCCGCATTCATTTTAGTATTGAAAAAAATTTTCTTCCAAATTACTTTAGTTGTATTGCAAAAGGACACAAAAAAAAACGGTTTGTTTTAAAAAAGCCCAACAGGTTTTTATTGTTTTTCAATACTTTTACCTGTACTAAAACAGATGCGACGGCCAGCGACGCACAGGATTGGTTGCCGTTTCTTCACTAAACGCAGGAACTGCTCCCCGCGTCGTAGTAAATCCTACCTCGAGTCCCGCTCATAGGGACGCCTCGGGGAGTGCGTAGCTCCTTCCGCTCGTCGGCGGTTGGCTCCGGACGTCGCTCAAAACGGGTGACAGGTGTCAAGTTTACGATGACGTATCGGCGTCAAAGGGCGGAGCCGCCACGTGAGTGTTGCTAGGGATACGTTCCTCCTTTCCATTACGTCACTTTCATGTACCTTTTGTCAAAAGTCGAACCTAGCTATCAAGGTTTGCACTGGCTATAGGCTTGTGGCGGGGCACCATCGTTCTGGAAACCATTGTCAAGCTCCCTCTGCTAGGGGGTGACCGTTTTGAAAGTCGTCAACTGTTTTTTATGGAATTTCTTCGAGGTAACGCTTTACGGTGAGAGATCCGCTAAAGAAGACATGGTCCAATGAGGACTCCTCCCCTCATGCCACATCACACGTTAAAAGACCACTGATACTGTTTTTTCCTCAGTACACTGTGAGGATTTTCACTGCTCTAGTAATGCGCATTATAGAGATTTATACTTGCGCGTTCCTTGAGAACTGAGCTTCGTCTGTCCGCAGATTGTTTTGATAAAGTCTGGTGTCTCCCACACCTGATTTAAAATTTAATTAGAGTAATCCAGATGGTTTTGGATGTCTTGCGGCTTCAGAGCTTGGTGCAGCTGTGCGTGGTAAGGGTGCTGACTATCTTGGTTTAAAGTCGTCCATACGCTTGACGCTGGAAGTCCAGCCTCGCCACTGATTTGTCGCACACTGGCATGAGGATTGTGTGCCACACAGGCTGGAATGTCCACTTGGGAGTCCATGCACGAAGTCTCAACACAACTCGCAATCTGCGAAAAGTTTCGTGGTCTCCAAGTTTCCTGCAGTTTCGGACAATAGCTGTACCGCTTTAATTTTGGCCTGGGTACCACGTCGAGAAGAAAGTTGTGGCTCTTGTCCTTCCGTTTGTACTCCCTAAAGCATACACCATGTCTGCCCTTTCTTCGTTAGAAAATGACCCCATGGATATAAAGAAGCCTCCCATTGTGTTGAGCCACACATACTGAAATATCGTTTTATGAGCACTCACACTTAATTGGAAGCTTAACAAACAATAAATGGCACGAGTTCAAAATCTTCCGTGAATGCGAGAGGACATCTAACGATCGTCTTTCTCACCCCGCTAAGACAATCAGAACAAAAAGGCTAAGAAACATTCGAGTCGGAAAGTGCTATGCAGCAGGAGCTTAGTGACACAGCAGTTATTGTGTCGATTTATCACTTCGCACGGTGGAGCTTATAGAAACATCATTGACCGAAACTCATTCCTGCAAGTCACTGTTTTTGAAACAAGTGTGCGCAGCCTTTCATTTCGATCGGCTCACCAGCATTTTTTTTTGTAGCGTGAGCTACATTGGCCGAGTTTGAGCAGTTTCGCGTGGCTCGCATAATGCGCCGTGCTCCGTGCTGCGCAAGCGCGAAGAGCAGTGACGTCACACGGCGCACAGCTGGCGGGGCGGAGCCGCCGTCGCCGCGGGCTCCGCGGCCACCGCGCGCGCCTCGCCGGTCTGCGCAAGCGCGAGGAGCAGTGACGTCACACGGCGCACAGCTGGCGTGCCGGGAGCCGCCGCCGCCGCGGGCTCCGCCGCCACTTCGAGCGCCTCGCCGGTCTTCGCATTCCAGAGGAGTGACGTCATTGCCCCGCCGTAGAGTTATTACAATAAACGCTAGAGGCTCAGCTGGCGCTAGTGTCTACGGGACTTCCGGTTGCAAATTGAAGCAGACAGCATGCAGTCTACATTTCCAGCCTCCCTGTGTATTCCTATGGGAAAACGCGCGTGAATTTTGTCTCTTCGCCGGAAAATAACATGAATAACTTTTGTCATTTCGGTTGTACCGGATAGTATGTACCTTTATTGGTATTGTGAAAGTGTAATTGCTTTAGTTACAGCATTTTTCTTTACCACTGAACGATGTTAAACTTCGCTCTATTTCAGGCCCAAACCTCTGTTTCAAGGAAGGTATGTGAAAACGAGCGACGATTCTAAGCAAACTAACGATCGAAATGAATGTAGAGTGTGTTCAAGGTTTGCTCGCATTTCGGTGGTGCTTATATATTGCTAATATGCCCGTCCTGTCATTGGATGAAAATGACTCCGTCGTGCATCTTTACGATCGGTTAAAGAAACATTCGAACGCAAAAAATAAAGCTCGTGAGTTACGAAAGGTGTGTCTTTTTATTATTTCCTATGTCGGGCAGTTTTTATCGGGCACCTGCTCTCTGGCTTCCCCTATTTGCAAAGATTTGGAGCGTGCGGGTGATGATTTGAACCCAGAACAAGCATCTTCGCACATATTCATGAGCAGAAAGAATAAAGCAGTACTTATTTATTCTTTCAATTTATTTTGATCGTCTGCGTGCACAAGGAGTTACTTATCCAGTGTTACTGCGTAGTTCTTGCCGTCTCTCTTGGTTTTCCACATGTCCTTCGTTCGTTTGGCACGTATATCCCCCATGCTGGAATGCGTCGACGCCGTGTTCGCGCTAACAGTGTCCGACAGTGCACATAAATACACGTACGAAGCCGTTTTAGCACCGTTTTTAATGCGACGAATTTGAATGAAAAACACCGTAACTGACCAATTATTTCGTCTGCGTGACTGAGAAATGTTCCAATGTGCCTAGTACGTACAAATTATTCGTGATATTTGCTCTTATAATCGAGCGCAGAGGGAAAATGCACTCGCTTTTTCCCATAGAAATGCATTACCGGAAGTCAATTTCTGACTGCTTGCTGTCTGCTTCAAAATGCAACAGCACACTAGCGCCAGCTGAGCCTCTAGCGTTTATTGTAATAACTTCCATGGCCCCGGCAGACGCACTGGCGCCGCCGCGTGCCCAGCTGTGTGCTTCCGTTGCGCAGTAGCCAAGGCTGACGCTGCACCGGAGCTGCTTGATAGCGCCTCTCATTTTGTGCGCATAAGCTCACGCTACGTATATCCTGGCATAGCCGAGCTAGGCCACCGCAATTTTTTTATTTTTTTCCTCTCCTTCTAGAGAAGAAAGGTGGTCAAGTCGCCAGCGTTCAGTTGCGTTCATTCGCCGCGAGGAGCGGGACCGTTTGTAGCAAAAAATGCGCTCGGAGATGAAACCGAAACTTGAAATCGCTTCGAAGTTGTGCTGTTTTTCGGAATGCTGTAAAATGCAGCACGTCGCCTTCTATCGCACTCTAATTTTTTTTTATTAAGTGTAGTTTCGATGACGCTCAGCAAGTCTCCAAATGAAACCGTGCCCTTAAACTTCACATTAAAAAATAATAATTGCGCAAAAATAATTAACAAACTTAAATATCTCGAACTTTTATAATTTTCCTGAAATAGGCCCCTGGCCTAGGACCAAAACGACGCAAGCCTTTTTTGGTGCGATGCGTAGCTTTCGCAATACCGAACTTGTCCACCTTTCTTGAAACACCCTGCATAATTAAAGCAACCAAAAATTTGGCAGTGAAATTGAAGACTGCTTACGTGTAGCAATGCGAAAGCATTCCTACACGCAGAGATTCCTACAAGCAGTGCGCCACGTCTTCCAGTCGCACACGGCACTCTGGTGGCGACAACACGCTCCCCCATTGCGCAGGCGCGGCGAGTTCTGTCTGGCTTCTATGACGGCTTGCGTGACGAAACATTGCGTTGCTGTGCTTTTCTTTGTGTTTTATTTCTGAAGCGATTCCGCTTGGACCTTGAGCGCACCCGCCGGTTTTCGGGACGAGGCATCTGCGTTACTGTGCTTTTCTTTGTGTTTTATTGGAAATGGGTATTTAGGTGCCGTTTTTCTGCTATAGACAGTTACAGGCAACGCCGGCTTCGCTCCATGGGGCAGATAATGCTTTCGCAGTAAAAGCCAAAAAGAAAAAAGGTGTCTCCAAATATGGAAAAACATTTCCGCGTGTTTACCACTTTTGTTTTGCGAGAACGACAAAGTAAGCATCGTAAATTGAATGCCTGTAACTAAGGCACAATGAATATAGAAAATATGCATTCGAGATTTGCGGTATGATTTTCATAGATTAAAAGAAATACCGCTATCAATATTGCACAGCTATCTTGGATATCATGGGAAAACAGATCCAAATAAATATAATCATCCTTCGTGAAACATTTCAGCTGATTTCTTATACGGAGTTCGACTTTCAGAAAAATACGACATTAATAAGTCTAGAGGAATTATTGGATCGCATTCACGAAACCTTATATAAGAACAAAATTGATATTGCTTTATTCTTGGAGTTGTTCAAAGCATTCGATGCCTTGGATTATTCGTTACTTCTAGAGAAACTGAAGAGAATAAATTTTAGAATACAGTTTTACTACTTCTTTCATTTATATGTAGTGTTCTAGCGCTAGGCAGCGTCATGTTTGGCGCTGCAAGTTACGCAGATCGAACGCATCACCGCGTGCCATGGGCAGCTCTCAAGGGACATACAGACATGAGCTCGGACGGAACAGCGCCACCTGCTGTGACCAGCGTGGCAGAAGGGCGGTCGTTTCGGAGGCTACTTCTTTCAGTTCCTTTTAAATGTGGTAATAAATATTAGTTTCGTGTTTCACCTGCAAACGTCATTCAGTCACTGAAGATTGGTGACTCCAGGAACGCACCACCTCCGACGACCATCCTCTGCTGCACCAAGGTATTTAGCGACCACATCCTCCTTCGCCAAGGCGAATTCTCGAGAGCCTGCCGCTGTGGAACTCCTAGCTGTCCACCTCCGCCTGCCTCGATACTGGCCAGCGGAACAACAGATCTGGTTCGCCCAGGTAGAGAGTCAGTTTGCTATCTCGAGGATTACAGCCCAAGTCCAGAGGTTCCATCATGTCATCGCAGCGCTCCCGCCGGACATCGCAGCGAAAATCAGAAACCTGGTCCTTACCCCGCGTCCAATCTCTCCATATGATACTTTCAAGACGGAGATTATACGGAAGGACCACGCTCCTTACGCAACGTAAAGCGGGCCAAGCCCCTTACGCTGCTGCTGAGAAACGATGTCCGCTGGAGTTGGAAACCACCTGAACAAGCCGGTTTTGACTGCCTAAAAGCCCAGCTGACAGCCAACGCAGTTGTTGCCCTTCCGGACCTGAGCAAGCATTTTATGATTGAGACAGATGCCAGTGGTGTGGAATTTGGCGCTATGTTACTTCGAGGAACTGAAGGACAGCTCAGACCCGTCTTATTCATTGGCCGGACTCTGACCCCCGCAGAGCAAAACTACAGAGACCAAGAGTGGGAGTGCTTAGCAGTCGTCTAGGCACTCAAAAGGTTTCATCCATATATAGAGTTTACACACTTTGAGATCCACTGTGACCACGCATCACTTCATGGATGTTCAGCACTGAGCAGACATCTTGTCGGGTGAGAAGATGGTTTCTTCGGCTCCAGGATTTTAACTGCTCCATCAAGCACTGTTGAGGCAAGGCCAATATTCATACCGATGCGCTGAGCCGATTACCAGTGGTGACTGCCTGTTTATCCTGCTCAGTGTGTCACCCAAGACTGGTTTCCTATCGACGGAGAAGAACCGGAGCAGTCCATCCAGTTCAAAGAGACTGCAGTGACACAAGAGAATGATATCTCCCAATTAAGTGACGGCACCAGATTGTCTGCAGAGCAAATGCAGGACCCATTATTGAGCAATCTACACCTGTAACTGAAAAACAACTGTTTACATACTGATGCCGGTGAAGCACGTCAGGAGCAAGACCTTGCTGGTGACAATGAGATCGACAACACCGGGGTGCTCATGTACATCAAAGGAAAAAGAGAGTGCAATGGCTGCCTACGCCTTTGCGTACTCTGGTTTTAAGGTTATCCCACGACCATCTTCTAAGCGCCCACGCCGGCTTTTTTAAGACAATGCGACGTACCTAAAACCAATTTTTTTGGTTGGGTATGAGGGCAGATATCTCTCGCTCCTGCCGTCAGTGCCAAACTCTGAAGCCACGGTGACAAAAAACCGAAAGGACTAATGAACAGTACTTGGGCCACAGAGTCGACCTGATCGGAACCCTACCAACAACAGCCTGGCAAAACAGGCATATTCTAGTTGTGATCGACAAATTTACCAAGTACATTGAGTTACTCCCCATCCGTGCCCCAACGTCGAGGACTATAGTGGACAAAATGGTGGACGTTTTTTGTTGGCACGCAGTCCCACAGAGCATCTCGAGTGACAACGGCAAAACCTTCATGAGCGCCCTGTGGAAATGTATTTTACGTCACTGGGGTATCGTTGACCGGTGCGAAACGCCGTACCGTCAAGCAAGCCATAAAGGCATACTGTGAGGCACATTGTGATTGAGATAAACGACTTCCCCAGATAGCTTTTGCCATGAAAACCTACGAAAGTGTAGTGCCAGGTGCCACGCCAGCCTTCTTATGCTACGGTCGGGAGCCTCGGCACTCTGTGGGACTCAACATCTGCCCATGACAGATGCCTCGTCCTCCACCCTCCACACCTTTTGCAGCGGAACTGGACCAGCGCCTACAGGATGCCCTTGCCTTTGCGAGAGCGCACCAAAACTAAGCCCAGTAAAATCAGCGACGACGATACAACTCGACCCGACAACCCCGCCACTTTGCTGTGGGTGATTTGGTCCTGAAAGAGATGCATACTCTGAGAAATGGTAGCAAGGGCATCGCCGCAGTGCTTGCTCCTAATCGATCTGGACCTTTCACTGTTACAGCTTGAGTCGGCCAGAATGTCTATAAGCTGAAGAACACATCCACAGGAAAAGGCATGCGGTTTGGCTAATGCAGACCTACTTGCCCTCTTCCACAAGCCTTGGGTTCCCCTTCACGGAATAAGAAGGGGTGCTAGAGGGTGCGGGCTGTAGGTGCGACGGCCACGCACAGAACATAGGCGCTCGTGCGCCACACACCGTGCTCGGCACGGAGTTCACGAACTGCCCAGCGCGTGGCACATCAGGGCATTGTTCTTCACGGGGGACAATGCGAGGAGACAGCAGAGCATGCGCCAGGTCGAACACAAGTGAAAAAAATAAAGTTACGGCCCTAACGGTTGGAAGATAGCTCACGTTGAGTGAATTCATGCAGAATAAACCCCTAGACTACTAACACAGCATCAGTGGACATCTGACGTCTCTGGTGTAGATGAGAAAGGCTGCTCGTGCAGTGCACCAGTTAGTTTCGGTGTTTCAAAGTGCACCATGTAGTAGCGTTACGAATTGAGGAGTGACACAATGCATTTCTTACACGAGTAAGTGATTTACCGCTGTTTGCCAATAACAACTGTGGCATCACCACTTCCAAAGCTTAGTATAAGTGAAATATCTATGGAAAATTATAATATTACAAACCTTTTACGTAGATCCAAGAAACAAAGTGTATTTGCTAAAATATCTGAATATAATCTCTGAGGTTAAAATGCAATTTGACCGGGTTTTGTAATGCCATCAATGTACATTCAGTTTACAATATTACAACAAATATCGTATTTATTTATTTTTATTTAACAATACTGCAGGCCCCGCTAGAGCCCCGCCAGGTGAACGTATAATACACAGTACAGGATATAATAAAAAAACTTCCTTAGAATAAATTATTACTCAAGCACCAAAACATAGGATGTGTCAAAGGTAAAACACATATAACAACTTGACTCTCGGGTGTTTTCGACGTAAATAAAAATAATCTAATGGAAGTTTGTCTAACATCTCGATGGACTCTCTAATCACCAGGATCTGCTGAAAATAAATCTTGTGCTAGTTTTTTTTTTTTTCATTTTTATACTTCTTCGGTGTTCTTCTGTGTTAATGGGTCCCAAAGGACGCACGCGCGTACTCAAAATGTAGCCTTACTAATGTTCCATAAGCGCTAAGTTTAACACAGGGCGGGGCTACTGTAGCTTTCTTCTTAGAGACCACAGAGTCTTGAGTGTTGTAGAGCAAACATCGGAATTGTGAGCGTCCCAACTCATGATTTTAGTAATTGTCACACCGAGGTATTTTACTTGTGTTGATTCCCTCAAGCCTAGCTCTGCCAATTGAGAAAGGAAATGTTCTACTGTCTTTTTGTTTGTCATCGCTCATAGTTATATATTGCTTAATTTGCGATAAGAAACACACACACACACACACACACACACCAAGCAAGGTCAGTGACATAGATAGTGGAAGAAGCATTTCAGACATGTCCCTTAATTGCACGGTTGCCGATGTTTTTTGTTGTTTTAGTTCGCATGTTTTTTGTTACAATACATGTCAAACACTTTTTTCTGGCAATTGTAGTGGAGCGTGCTCACGCTTGCGTAAGTGGCGACGCGAAGTGTATGAACAAAGAAACGACATTTTTAAGCCAATACTAAAATATATTAAAGCGTTAAACAACTAGGGAATGAACAAATTCAAATATTATATAATCGGAAAATCTAACACTTAAAAGGGTAATTACAAAATAGTACATCACAGTGTCCGTGAAGCGGGTCTGAATTCTGATCATGGGTGGCACCCGAAGTCTTTGTGCCAGGTAGATTGGCGCGTTGGGACCGGTACCGGAAGACGGGATGGCTTGAAGGGTGTGGTCGAAGTAGAGGCCGGTAGCCTTGGAGGCCTGCTGACCAGGCCTTTAGTATGTGGCCGAGCGAACTGCAGCCGTGCCGACCACGCCTATCTTTGCGGGTTGGTTTTTTCGTTTACCGGGTCCTGGTCGCTTTTCCTGTTCTGTCGCCTCCTGGCTTCCTTCTTCCTTCCTTTCTTCCCCCAATTACAGGCCACTCGCGCAGAATTTCCTCCGTGCACACCAACACAGAGTCAACCAGCCACATCAGAATTCTTCCTTGTCGTCATGCTCTTTTTCTCCATTAAATTCCGAAATCACCACACTCGCCAACTATCTGATTTGTGGGTAATACGTTGAAATCCGTTGATATAATATGCGCTTATCTGTGAACGCGTGCAATGATGTTTTACCTATTTAAGAGGATCCAAACATTAAACTCAGTATTTTACCACTGCAGAAATCGTTTTCCCATAAATTTCGACCTCTCAGCTGCTCAAAAGTTCTGAAGGCGATCAACTGCATTATTTTTTTTAAGTTCCCGAATAGCTGATTTGCTTAAGAGCATCTGCGCCAGCATGCCGATGCGCCGCCACAAGCCTCGGGATAGGCACCTCCTTGCGTGGTCAAATCTCATTCAAAAGCAAAGCAATCATGACGTGACATAGGGAACTAGACAGTCAGAGGGTTGAAGCAGCAAGCATCGTCTATACTGCCTTCCACTTTACAATAAACCGCAGCGGACGTTAGGAACCACACGACACAATCCAGCATTTTAGGCCTATCACATGACACCACGCTCAATGGATAAATTCTCACGCGGCATTGACTGCCTCTGATGACTTGTAGCTTCCGCTGTGGTCCGTAATGACATCAAATAAAGTTCAACCACTTCCTCCGCTTTTTGTTTCGCACTCTGTACGATTCTGCCGCTTCGCCAGGAGCGTAGAAACTTTTTCAATGCAGGATCGGTAGAGCGGCTAGCGACACGGTGCTTTTGAGCCTCGCGCCGCTCGCGCTCGTTCTCCGGCAGCTACCGTCACGTTGGTGAGCGCCACCTGGTTCAATACCCTCACTGCGACCACTCTGAGAACAATCGTTTCCATTGACAAAGGGAGCCGCTTGGCAGGCCATTTCTCCGCTGAGCGGGAATCAAATTCGATAGCCGTGCTTGTGTCTGCCATCAAGATGTAAGGGCTTGCTGCCACAAACGGGCCCGGGTTAGACGCCACAAACAAGAAAGTGAAGCTTGTGTGTGCTACTTCTAAAATGTTTAGTTCTTAAATAGTTTCGAAATATTCATAATCGTAAAACGGAATGTTTTTGTTGTTTTGTTTTATAATTCGCTAATTTGTCTATATTTGTGTTCCCTGGATCAAAGAATGACATTTGAAAGTTGAATGAAGAAATTATTGAGAAATAAAAATTGTATTGACTTGCCTAGCTTTAGATAAACTTGCAGAATACCAAATGCAGTGTGAGCTATGTTGAAGATAAAGTGAGTAAGCAGGCGAGCTGGTTGATGTCTCCATATTTTGAAAAACCGGAGACGACGGACGAAAAGTGGACGACACACAAACGTCTCAAACTTTGTTTGCACAGTAGTTTATGTAGCATCTCTCCCATGTCTCCCGGAACTGCACACGTCACTGGGACTTTTGGTCAGTGAACGCGCTAGTCTCGAACATTGCACTCCGTTTTCGTATAGCATTGCAAACAAAGCCTCATTGTCACAACCCCCGAAGTCGGACCTAACGCACCACACCTCTCCACAAACATCAAGGCCTAACTGGCCTTGATGATTTTGTGTTTTTTGTTTTGTTTCTTTCATCAGTTTTAGTGTGGGGCCTTTGAACCAGATGCCAGTTAGGGCCTTGATGTTGGTGGGAAGGTGGTGCGTTGCGTCCAACTTCGGGGGTTGTAACAATGACGCTTTGTTTGCAATGCTGTGTACGAACTAAGTGCGGCGGTTTGAAATGAGGTCAAGACGAGGTGTACCCTGTGCAAACAGGGTACATCTGTGCAAACAAAGTTTGAGACGTTTTGTGTGTTGTCCCCTTTTTCATCCGTCATCTCCGGTTTTTCAAAAATGTGAGCTATATATATATATTTGAAAGCTGCGATTCCTTTCCTAGTTTAAATGATATAAATTTCGATCGTTTCTTTGGTCTTTTTAGGCAGGTTTAGGAAACAGCTTGCCCTGAACATTGTAAGGAGCGTAAATTTGAACGTGAAAGTGAAAATTTGATTGACCATTTTGAAACGGAGCAAAATGCATTTTCCAGGTCAAATGAACATTCGTTTGGTAAACTCGTAAACCTTGAATCAAATTTAAGGATACTAACGAACGCACGTACCTTGTTAACATAAGCACATGCATCATATGATTGGTATGATGTCAGTTGTATTTCCTCGCTTTAAGCTTGAAAATTGTGGCATTGACGTCGAGATAGGAGGTGCTACTATACTGTATAAACTTATACAACTTCCTCGTTAGGCTTTTCTGGAACGTGAAATAAAAAACAATTACACCAGAACGCACATATAGGGGCTATGAAGTCAGGGGCTTTTTTTTTTCATGCGTATCAAATAGGACGCGAATAAGCCATGTCATACATTTTAAATAATGCTTTCATAAAAAAACGCCCCTTCATGCGAAGTCGTGACCTGAGTTTTGAAATCAACTCAAGTAGCATATTTAAAAAGGAGTTTAGACAAAGCATATTAAGAAATTATTTTACTACCAGGAACAAACGTCGTCATTGCGCAGTGCTCCTCAACGTAACGCCGCCACCCGATTACAAAAAATAGTATTATTTTGCGAGCGGCTCAAAACCAAATTCGTCACTACAACAGATGGAATATCTTTATCAAGCTGGGTTGTGATTGCGGAGTAAAATCTTCACCACGTAGCTTTGACCGGTACGCCTTGGACCAGAACAACATTTGTCAGAAAACGGACCACTTGTGGTGGCGTTAGGTTCCGGTTGCTTTCTACTTACGCGAGGAATTTTAAGTACCTAATAAGGAATAAACCACCAATACCAGAAATATTTGTATGTTCTCAATACATTTTGGTATACATATGGTTCCCATAATTTGCTATAGGCGGCATTTTTGCCACGAGTTTCAGAAAAAGGAGACATGTGCCCCTCTACGAGTTCAGTCCATATGTATAAAGCAAACTGAACTTTCCAAAACATACTTAAGTGCCGGGATATAAAATGACCATATCAAGATTAACTTTCTCCGGCCTAACTTTCTCCAAATATTTACGTCACGAGGCATCATTTAGTGAAAGCCGATCTCGAAAGATGCTTGTATTTCGAGTAGTAGGTTCTAAAATAGAAGCCAGTTTTGTAATTCAAAACAAGTATCGCGTCGTAAATATTGCTTAATTGTCATTTTTTTTCGGGGATAGTTTTTTTTCTAAGACAAGGTATTTGAAAATATATTTTAGGATTTAATGTTTGTTTAAGTGCATAATATCGCAACTTTAACTGACAAATAGTATGTGAAAGTTAAATGGAATATATTCGAATACAATAAAATGTCTATGTATGAAACGCCTCTGCTCTGAAAATTTTATTAAAGCATAAAAATCTTTAAAATAAATGTCGTCTGTTCATGCGGCCCGTTAATACCTATCTGAATCAAATGATTCTGTCGTCTGGGCAAAGACAAAGTCGCTCGCTTTGAGTATGAAAGTTATCTGAGTAAGTCCAGAAGATTACTCGCTCTGCTGGCTCGCGCATGTCGCAGGGCTCCTCCGGACGCCTCGTACAGTGGAGCCTACGACTGCAGGATTTCGACATAACGGTGGTGTCCAAGTCCGGCCGGAAGCACAATGACCCGATTGCCTTCAAGGCCTCCCATCGAGGCCGGTCCTGTCTTCACTGAATACGACGAAGAGTGACGCATTTCGGTCCTCGGCGCTTTTGGTGTCAGCGACGATGACAGCACTCCAAAGAAACGTCCTCGAACTGCGAGCATTCATCGAGCCTTTCGAGGGACAAGCGAGTACGGTTCCCCGCGCTTTCTACCAACTCTCTGCCACGTTCTTTATTCTACAAGAAGTTGCTGTACAAGGAGAACCTGGCGACAACAAAACAGAGTGCTGAAATCTTCCAAGGGCTGGCATGACAACCAGACGGCGGGGCACATCGGGTAAAGCAGGCCACTTGCCAGACTTCGTGAAAAATACTGCTGGCGTAAGCTGCCGAAGTCCTCTCATCTCTACACTCGATCGTGGAGCGAATGCCCACAACGCAAGAAACCGTCGCACGAAGCCATCTCGAACTTCTGTATCCGATTGCGCCGCCAGCTTGTCTCGTTTCAACAGATCGGAATGGACTTGCTCGGACCATTCGCATCCTCGACGCAAGGAACCGGTGGTACAATCGTCGCCACAGATCATATCAGGTTCGTTCACACACCTGCAACTCGAGAACGACTGAGAGAACGAGACCGGTTTTTAGGTCTCCGCGACGTCTTGAGACTAAGTGCGCTGTTGCAGGAGCTGGTCCTAAGACGTCATAAGAGTGCTTAAAACCGGTCTTGTCCCTCTCGGTTGTACTCGGGCCCGTGGCCATTCCGGCTGGGCTGGCTGATGGCGTGCGGTGTGCTGACGGCCACGCATAGTGCATCATCGGTCACACCCCGTCATCGACGGCCGACCAACAAAAGCTCCATTTGCGCCGTTGGGCTAACGCGGCAAGCTGCGGTGTGGTTAAGTCTCCAAGCTTTTCATCGAGTCTATCGTCCTTATAGCGCGGCTCTCCCGAGGTCGTTAATGGCACAGTTGAAGCAAGAAATTCTTCGTCCGAGCCACACCAGCCATCGTTGCACCACGGCGTACCCACCCGCAGGCTAACCGGCTGATAGAGCGACTCAATAGGATCATTGCCGACATGATCTCCGTGTACGTCGACGTTGAGCACAAGACGTGGGACGACTTCATACCGTCACGTTTTCCTAAAACACAGCCGTGGAAGAGAGCACCAGTGTTGGACACTATCTTAACTGGTTCATGGTCGCAAAGTAACAACGATGGTGGACGCGATGTCGTTACGTACCAGCTTTGACGGAAGCGACGACCCCCAGGTTGCTTCCCAACGGGCAGAAACCCGCCAGATCGCCAGACTCCGGATTCAGGCCAAACAACGTGTAGACGCTGGCTGCTGCAAACCAGGGTGTCGAACCGGAACCGAACCGGAACCGAACCGAGCCGAAAACCGGAACAGAACCGTTATTTTTAGCCGAACCGGAACTGAACCGAACCGAAATCTTCGCCGCCATCTTGGAACTGAACCGGAACCGAACCGAAAAAAATATAACGGTAACCGGTTCAAAACGGTTCAGGGTAATTTATTTTTTTATTTTTTGTTAGTGTCACAAAATGAACATAAGGGAATAAAAAATTGGCGGCTGTATTTCTATCTATTGATCAAATCGTCATATACAGAATTGCAATGTATGGTAAATTGTGGGTTTTCGTGGTGCTTTTGTATTGGCACTATGATTAACCATGTGTCATGTTGTCACGTGACGTCATGGTGTCAATACATGTTGTCAAGTAATGTCACGTGACCCCGTGACGTCACGTGACTCACTGCGTCAACTCGATTTAATTTGAGGAGGTCACTAGATGTATTAACCTTGTTGACAGCGTGACGTAACATGACATCACGATTTTGTACCGAGAGTCACGTGACACCGTGACGTAAGCGATTTTCAAAACCCCGAGTCGAGTGCTCGGGTTCATGACAATCAGCATCGCCAAACATTCGGGTAACGGCTCATGTCAAATAAATATGATAATAGCACAACTCTAACAATATCTGAATTTCAGCCCAAGAATTTGCTTTCCAAACCCTAGCGCAGTGGTTCTCAAATGGGGGTCCGCGAAGGCATTCTAGGGGTCCGCGAAGCTCTGCCTCATCAGTCAAGCCCGGCAATAAAAGTTTTATTTTTTTTCAAATTGAGAAGAAAAGTTCCGATTTTCGGGCGAGTTTTCTCGTGTGTATGTCAATGAGAGATGTCTACTTCACACAGCCCCTAGTTATATCCATTTATTAAATCATTATCATATTTAACCTATGCCTTTACCTCCCCTGACCACGAACAAGGTCCTCCATCATCTCCGCCAACCTACAAGGGGTCCGCGAAACATCAGCGGTTGAGAACCACTGCCCTAGGGCATGACTATGATGAACACTGACGGTATATAATTAGCGTCAGATCACGTGGCCGCTTGTTCTAATTGCGAGTTGAGGAGAAGATCGACAACTGTCTCTTTCCTTTATTTTTTCTTCATCGCGCGGAAGGGAAAACTAATGAATGATTTCGCAAGCTATCAACGTCAGGGGTTATTTCTTAACAGTATTTATTGAAAGTACAAAAAAAATGTTGCAAGACCAATTTTACATTATTGAGGCACCCAAACATTTTTTTCGTTGTTGCTGAACTGTATCCGAAAGATGTCCCCGAGAACAGAAGTATTGAAATGACTGAATGCGACTTATTAACATGACGTTACATAGAACTACATGTGTGTACGGAAGGAATACCTAAAAACAAAAAACAAAAAAGATTTTAGTGACCTCAGAGGGACAGCCGAACGTTGGCAATCGATGTAAGTCTCACACGAGCGTCGTTCTCACGTTATTGCCCAAGTTTCGACGCCCTCTGCATTTTGCTTAAAGGAGCCATAAAAAGATTTCTATACATCACTAAATACTACTCCGGATCACTCCCTAACGTTAATAACTCATTGAACTCGATTTGCTCTTTTTTCTAGGCAATGGCAGTCGCCAAAAAATTAGAGAAATATCCCTCAACTCTGTCTTATGCCGCCAATGTTAATCATACCCCCGCGCTGGGGTTGGAAAGGAAGAAAACGCGTGCTGAGCTCCAGGCATTGTTAGAGTTCGGCTATTCCCATCACCGCAGTGGTTGGACACGAGCCACTACCCAAGTGTCCGCCGAGGCATTGATTGTTACAAGCCGATGTACAGTGCTCACGCAGTTCTCCTGTCCAATCCATGAGCCGCGCTCGACTGTCATCAGGCGGGTGGTTTTGATTCCAGAATTACAACATAAATCTTTGCGAAGGCAAGACTAAAAGAATAGTCTCATTTTATCCTCGCAACTTCACCGCGAAAAATAAGCTTCTGAATTATAGGCGGCCTGTGCGAGTCTACTTGGGCCAGACTAGGACCAGTACACCTCTGCAAAGTCATGAACATTCCAACCCGATATCGTTTTATGACCTCTTTAAACTTCACGGGATGAAAGATAAAAGCAATGAAGGGTTGCTGTTAATAAGTGACAAATAAAATTGTCGAAATAGCACACACAAACGGAGGAGGCAATTCCTCAGGAATGCTTTCAGCCTTTCCACTCTGGTGAAGAAGGAAGACCAGCGAAGCTGTACTATGGTGGGAATGAAGTAATGGCCGGCCGCAAGTCGGCAAGCCAGAGTGGAAGGGCTGGAGAGGTTGCCGCCATCTATGCGCGACAACGGCAACCAGACAACCGGCAAGCCGGTTGTCTGGTTGCCGTCGTCACTTATAGATGGCGGTAGCTGATCAGAGTTTAGTGTTATCATTTGTTTGCTGACGGACACGATACTGGGGAAACTAGCCCTTAACAGCTCCGCTGAAAAAAGAAGTGTGTGTGTGCGTGCGTGTGTGCGTGTGTGTGTGGGGGGGGGGTTAGTTTTAAAAACATACTGTGTTGTAAAGGTTCCTCTTCCCCGCATCTTTGGCGCAGACCAAAAAGCGTGGCCCCGGAAACTACCTTGTTTGCAAAAACGCTCTTGCAAAAAGCACGTCTTTGTCGTGCCACTCGCGCTGTTCATCACAACGATGCACTAAGAATAATAATACGTGCCTTTCAAATACTTGGCTTTCACTGACCTTGAACCTCCTGCAGCGTGCATTTTGTACCATCGAATGCGATTTTCTCAGCAAGAAGAAATCACAATGACCACCAGCCTATAGTGTGATGACGTCGCGTGCATACCATGTTAAACAGTTCAGCTTTCTGGTGAAATGTGATGCTCGCAACACTAGCAATAGATGTCCTAATTGTAAAGTTCTGCAGTATTTATAGCAGTCTCGCGATGATATATGGCAGCCTAGAGAAATGTTAGAGCGCATGACTATTCAAGCATAGTGTTGTAAAGTGAGGGCACAAAACAAGTACAGGTAAAACCGAATATAACATTAGCCTCCCAAGGCAGTATTTCGCGAAGTTTCGAGCTCATGCAAGCTGATGAAGTGTGATTTATGTTAAGATTTTAAGAATCTTTGTCTGTCCTTCGCGCTATTTATGTAGCCGCCTCGGTGGCTCCGAGGCGAGAGCGCCGGCCTACGGATCCCCATGTGGCGGGTTCGAATCCCGGCCGAGGTGCCCGCAATCTGACGGAGGCTTATTGCGGAGAAGGCGCCGTGCAACCGAGCTTTCGGTTGCACGTCAAAAGATCCCCAGGTGGTCCAAATTAATCCTCAGTCCTCCGCTGGGGCGTGCCAGATGCCCGTCGTTGGTTTGGCACGTAAAACCCCAAATTTGACTTTGAATTTTCGCGCTATTTATGTAAAATTATGAATTTCATTGCGTGCATCTTTACACATATTTTTTTGCAGTAAGGCGTTCTGTAAGGGATTATTTAGAAAAATAACATCAATTATCTCTCTCTTTTTTTTTACATTTCGTGTATTAGACTTCAAATCTATCATGTGAGCACAGAGTCCTTTTTGGCGTACCCTGCAACACGATGTTTCACACTGCCAATCAGCAAACAGAAAAACACTTTTACGCAGACTCCACAGCTCGCGTAGTTTCGAGTATCGTCCTTCCGCGTCGGTCTCTAGCGGTTATGTGAACTTTATAAAGTAAAATTTATTGATCATTATAAAAATAAATTTAATTACTAACTGAGTATTTGACAACATATATAAAGGGCCGACCACCCTAAAGCAATTCCCCCAAATTATCTGAAAGGTGTTCGGCCAAACTTTTCCAGCGTTTTTATCCTCGACAGGCACGTTGTAAGTGATATGGGACAGCCTTACAGAGATTTCTGATCTTGAAGCTAGTTTAAATAACTATGTATTCCTCACACATATAACTTCTCAAACATATAGAAGTCTGTTATTGCCTCTTTTATGTGGTGATCATTACTTTTATGTGTCTCTGGGCTGGACAAGAACAAAGTAAACAGGGGCGCGCGGCGGAACTATGAAGATTACGAACGCAAACCGTCAGAAAGTGTCCAATTAAGTAGCTGCCATGTCGAGTAGAATGTGAAATACTACTTCGTTTTACTTAACAAAAAAAAATCATGGAGGACGCTTAAGCTTCGCCTTTAAAAGTGGAACGCGATAGCGTTAACGGGCCTCGTTTGCATCGCATTCTCATTTGCCGCGCAAGCGTGCCTCGCGTGGCCTAGTCAAAAGCGCCTGACTCGCAACCGAAGAATCGTGCGTTCGAATCCCGCCTAAAATTTTTAATTTTTTTCTTTAAGGCAAAGGAATTATTTTAAAAAGTGAAATCATTTCAGACATACGCCGACCTTAATTCGCATTACATGTCATGTTTTAATCACTCTCATTCCACGCGTGATGTCACGTTTCACGTGAGCACTGTGGGTTGTTTGAAATTCTTGCGCGAGGGCATGTAGCTCTGACGTCATGACCCTATCGACCAATCAAGATTTTCCAGTCACGCCACCGACATCGGCTTTTCTGCGACATGAGCTCCTTAACGCTATCGCGTTAAAATCATCAATTAGCAAGGGTGATGCTCATTTGCAAATTAAATTGACCGGCATCTTGTCAAGAACAAACCTCAACAGCCAGGCCATGCCAGCTTATCCTGTATAAGAAAATGTTCACTTGGGCAAGCGCTATTTTCGGCCAGATTCGATCTGAGTGCGAAGTTGCGTATAGATTAGAGTGAACAATTGCGATTACTCCTTGCTGCATGATTAGTCGCATGCATGCGGTGCTGAGTGTAAGCAATGTTTGGTTAGAACAACAAACATTTTGATTGCCGCTCCGTGTTTCTATAAAAAAAAGACTGAAAGAAATTATCCTAAAACTTTTGTGACATTTTGAAAATTTCATTGCTTTTAGCTCAGTTGTGTCGTCATCATATACATATATATTGTGAAGCGTATTTCGTAAACCATATTTCATGATATATATGGCCACGAGGTGCTCATTCATACTTTTATGTGATGCAGTTAATTCCTTAATTCAAGGACACAATCACGATTTATTTTTTATTATTCATTATTAATATTTATTATTCATTGCATTGTTTTATTATTCATTTATTATTAATCACAATTATTTTTGAGGAATGAGTCCTTGATTTGTCATAAACCAGACCGACTCTTTTGTTCAGTTTGCCGAGCATTTAGTTTTGAATTTTAGCATCGAAACATCCCTCTCTCTCTCACACAAAACAATTGTGCGGAGAAACACGCGACGTGATGCGAATGGACAGCGTCAGCTGGTGCGACGTTTCCATGATATTTCGCCATGATTGACTGGAAATTCAGGCAATGTTGCGTCGCGGGGTGTCTGGTGTAAACCGCAGCCGATAACACACAAGACGATTAGGACCTAACACGTTCTGGCGGACGCGGTGCACGAATTGCTTGGTCGCAGCAGCGTGTCCATTCTTTGCTCGCTAACTTTTTCTTCTACGTGGCGCTTCATGGTCACATACAGCATGATCTTCACGTCGAGTGCGTTCTATACTAACACCCAGGGTTAGACAGCCCGCAGGTACACAGACAACGTTCTATCTCACGGGAGCGTTTACGCCGTCGAGCAGCCGCTGCTTGCTCAGGCGTACGCATCAGGCGCCCCATTCTTGCGCGCAAAGGTTGAGAGCGCCGAGGGAACGGGCATCTGAAGAAGAAGAAGAAAAAGGTGGCGAGGAGCGCAATCGTATGACCCCCTGCCAGACTTGTGCCCGTTAATTAACAATTACAAATTGCCGAGCATCAAATATAAGGAATTACTGCTACACATTACTTTCACTGAAAATAAACGGATTACTTTACTCCTTACGTTACAAAATACTTTCATGTTAGTTATTCCGTACAGAAACAATGAGAAACTAATTTTATGTTTTCTAAAATGTTCTACAGCACAACTTTTCATTTCTCATGCGCAGAAGAAGAACATAATGGAAGATAGAAAGAGGCCGAGCCTAGTAGGAGTTTTCTTTTTTGGAGGTTTATTTTTCATACTTTCATATGCTTTGAAAGATAATATTCCCTCGAGATTTGTGTTTATCTTTGGTTCCCCTCATTCCCCTTCACCAGGGATTATTATCGTCATTCTTTTCCAGCTCGATGGTACCTTTGCATGAATTGTATTATCATGGTAGAAGAACCCAGAGACACTGAGCTAAAAGGACAGCACAACACCGTTTCAGAACCAGCACAACAATGATTTAATTTGACACAGTCTTCCTTCTTCTCTTCACATCACCTGGTCAGAGGAAAAAAAAGACCGTGTCAAATTAAATCAGTGTTGTGCTGGTTTTGAGACAGTGTTGTTCTGTCCTTTTAGCTCCTTGTCTCTGGGTTTTTCTAATACGATTCGTCACCAGCTTGCCTGCGTTTTTACTCTAATTTCTGTAATATCATCATGCCTTGCACGTTCTTCTAGTGGTTCTAGTGACCGGTCATACAAAAATTGTGTTTTGTTTTAGTTGTTCTCGCTGCTGCTTAAAGGGACCTTGATATTGTCACGAATGACGAGGTGACAAAACAAAGGAGTAACTGAGAAAACTGAAACGTTTAATGGGGCGAACTTGTGCCCAAAAATAAAAGGAAAAAAGAAAGATAACAACAAAGCGTCGCGGGCGTCGAAAGCGGCGAAGCAGCAGGATCGAACGCTGAGGCGAAACTGACTCGGCTTGCCAGGCGGAGCCCCTTTTGTACACGCGTGGGCTTCCAGAACATTCGGCGTAGAAGGTTCGGTCCGTAGAACATTCAAACCTCGAATTAGCAAGGCGGCTCTCGAATTTACTAGAACATCACTTTACACCGTCAACAAAAATGCGTAGGCGCGGCCAGGAATCGAACCCTGGCCTTCTGCGTGGAAGATAAGCGCGATAACCGTTATGCCACGGGCGCGCTGCCTACTTGGTCAGCTGCGTCCGCGGCATTATGATTTTCCAGCTGTTTCCTACTTGGCTCTTTTCGTTAAGTAAAAGGCGAAATAAAAGATCACGTGGGCGTTACGTGCTTGGCCGGATGCGATGACCTCACACTTACGCCGTGCCCTTTAAGCACACCATGGAACTTGTAACTCGCTAGTGATGACCAGTCGACATCTTGTAGGCCCTGAGATTGGAATCAATAAAAAAACGGACGAAGACCACAAAATCTCGAACGCAGCTGAAATTTATTGATTAGAGCATATCAATAAGTAGACTTGCAAACACACGAAAAACACACGCAAATACCACGAAAATAAGGAATCGCCGCAAAGGTTCCGCCTTGAACTTTTTCAGCGGTCCCCGATTCACGTACAAGCTGTCTACTTACACTTGAAACGATAAACTTTAAACTATCCCCCGCCAACAATAGACGTCTGATATGAACGCCGAAAGCATTCCCGACATATTGAAAACCAGATTTATTCAGTGCATTGCCAATTAGTGATCTTACCACTTCCCCTTTCACGAGATTAGAATGAGCACTCAATCTTGAAAGAACCCTCCTTGCAGTTTCGTTCCCTTAAGACCAGGAAAACCTATTTTGATTCAATAGTGGCAAGCCTACAAATTGCAATTTTTTATGTTTCGCTGACTCAGAGGTGAATTTCAATTCCGGTGCACTCTTGACAGGAAAATAACATATTTTGATGGGGTTTTGGTTCGGAGGTTTTATTGATGACATCTTGGTTTGTGCTCCGAATCAACATTCCTCTACTGAAATTCATAACTTTATCTTGACCGCTGCTCCGGAATTAAAATTAACAACTGAGTTTTTGAATTGTGGAGAATTGAAATTCACCAGCGAAGAAATCTTGTTTTCATTGTGTCGGGAACACTTTCGGCGTTCGAATCAAATGTCTATTGTCGGCGGGGTATAGCTAAGAGTTTATCGTTTCAAGTGTACGTAGACTGGTTGTACGTGCATCGGGGACCGCAGAAAAAGTTCAAAGAGGAACCTTTATGTAATTCCTTATTTTCATGATATTTCTTATAGCCTAAAAGCTTTAAGGCGAAATTTAACGTAAATGCGGTTTTTAAAACAGGCTTTCGTTTGGACAAACTTACCCCGTTTACCTTCAAGCGTGATGGATGTTGCGAAAAAAAAACATAGAGATCCCTCTGTCACTTGTGTCGCAAAAGGTTGTCTATGAGATCCATTTTGATTTGGGTTGTGTTAAGTTGGGCAGACAGGGCGTTGTTTAAATGCCCAACTTACGGAACACAAAAGAAGTGTAAATAATAAGGTGCAGAGTTCTGAATTGGCAAAGCACGTTGGTTAGTGCAATTTTTGTTCCCCTCTTTAGGGTGAAAATTCCGTCCTGTGTAACGAAAAATATTTGTGTAGAGGGGTAATTAAGGAGACTTTAATTGGGCAACCCCGTCGGGGGAATTGTGTAAGTCAGCAGTCTTTGGTTATCAGTGATCGAATGAGAGAGTTTTTGCTTGTGTGAGGGGGGCTTGTAGACTTGGGGGTGGGGGGAGGGGAAACAGGAAGCGGTTGCTTGGAAGTAGGAAATTGAGCTTAAGCTTTTGCGGTTTGGAGGTCGCCCTGTGTGTTGGACCTACTGGTTGTTGTTATTCGGGTGGCGGTTCCCTTTCCAAAAGTGTGGAGCCGGGGAGTGGATTATGCTGTCTGGGAAGAACGTGTTGATCGTTTTTTGTGCGCGTTTGAGTTCCTTCTTTCCCTTTGTCTTTTCCTTTTTATTTCTGTGTGTGTTTGGAAGTATATTTATTGGTGTTGCTCAAATCAATAAATTTCAACTTTGTTCGAAATTTTGTTGTCTTCTTCGTTTTTTTTTATTGTTCCCAATCTTAGGGTCTACAAGATTTCGATTCATTACCAGCTCGCCCGCACTCTATCACTGCTTGCACTGATGACAAGCGCCGTCACGGCCCTCGTTGTCCACGAACTGGCATTCAAATAATCCTGGACGGATTGATTGTCAAAGAGCGAATACGTCCGAGTGCCGCAATGCTCCTGTCCAATGCGGGAGCTGGGTTCGGCTGACATAGATGTGCACTACGGATTCAACATAGTGAAAAGGCGTATAACTTTCGAAGGAAAGCCGCTAAGAAAAAGTTCGCTATATTTTCAAATCTTTGTACCGAAATGCAGGCCTTTGGTTTTTATTTTCGTGCGCTAGTTGTTTTTCTTTTGTTGCTCATTAAAGATGTGCGACCTGTTAAATTCCAATCTAAGATCATTTATCCCAGCCCAAAATTGATTTCATGGTCCCTTTAATTGCCTGCTCACATTGCTTCACTTTTTGTTTTTTGCTCATATTTTAAAAATAAGAGTAAGTAAATTATTCCGTTACATATTGAGTAACGAAATTAGGTTGCAAATTACTGCGGATAAAAAAGTAACGTGGCAATTACACAATTACTTGAAAAAAGTAAAATATTAGAAATAATCCGTTACCTGTAACAGATTATTTCCTAAGTCTGTCGCCACCGCAATAGCGATTGACCGAACACGCTGCGCCTCAAACTCGACTATCTCAACGAAAGGGTGAGGGTATCACTTGTGTACTCGCCCTCTCTAGGCGCCAAAGCCACCTGCGATAAACGCGCCTATGTTCCTGTCGTTTTCGGAAACATGACACTCGACCAGTACAAGCCAACTGCAGCTGACGTTGCTAAAAAAACAAAAGCAGGAACGTTGATTCTTGTGCATCGAAAAATGAATTCGAGCATCAAATGTCATCCTATCGCAACATTCACAATACGTGCACCGGATCCTGTTAGAACGAGTCGGTGTCTTTGTTTTTTTTCAAAAACTGCAGCTTTGATATTGGAGTGACCTAGAAGAAAAATGTCCCATCACCAGTCGCAGTAAAGCTTAAATCCCGAAACCACTTTTTCTACGTTCCTCCACAGAAACTTCCAAATGATATAACGTGAAAATTCCTTAAAGCTGTTCAATCAATTTTTTGTTGGTGGAGAGAAAGAAGTGTTGTTAATTGTTTTCTTTAACGTTTCCATGACAAAACAAATTAAAGGCTCGTTTTGCGTGATGCAGCTTTTGCTGCCCAATAATTTTTAATCGATTTTCACGTCAAAACATTTCATGATCAGAGATGACTATCACTCAGAATAATATTATGAACGCACTATAATGTTTGGTTTAATCTACAAATCAGATAGTCTTTCATTTCGTCTGCCAAATCGTAATTTAAAAATGCAGTGAAATTTCTAACTGCCCTCACGAGTGATTTAACTTTTATCACTCACAGACTTTTACCTTAGACAGACAATGGGCCAATTTGATTGCTTCAACTTAAAGCCGATAACAAACCGTCAGCGTGACCACAATGTTACAAAATATCGTCAGGCATTTCGTGACTACCTTATGGTAAGACAAGACACTACTGGGCAAGTGCGACCTTCAAGCAAATACCTTCCTGTGACCTGTGCGCGAATGGTATACTTAATTTCTCAACACGCATAAAATATCTGGACGCAAAATTATTTTGTTTGAGGATTTCAAATGAAAGAGATGGTCAGTTTTTGTAAAGTTTAATATTGGTATATACTTCTGGGCAGGGTATTCGATGTACCAGAAATGGAAATTACGTCCGTCAAGAGGTCAGTCAAGAAACAATATTTTTCTTTATAACCCGCTCACGGTTCACCTGCTCGCACGAGGCGAAGCGCTCGCCGAGCAGTCTGTTGTCTAGGTCGGGCTGGTCATAGGGAGGCAAACATTTCTCAAATCTTGTAGGAATGACGGCATGTCAGTAGATGGAGGTGGCATACAGGTGAAACATTCTCCTGGTAACCCATGTGGAGTACCGTAGACAAACTCGGCTGAAGTGCAGGTGCTGTCCGCCTTAAAAATAGCATGGATTCCGTGAAGTACAAGAGGAACGGGACTGACCCAATGAGCGCGACCTCTTCTCCCCAGTGCTACCTTTAGTTGGCGATGTAGTGGCTCAACCATTTCCTTTGTCGAAGAGTGGTACGCAGTGGTGTGTATGTGGCGTGCGCCTAAACTCTTGATGAGGGTAGTGAAACATGCGCACTTAAATTGTGGGCCCGGTCGGTTGTGACGATAGAGGGACAACCGAACCCTGCCATTCATATGGAGATGAATACATTCGCGACATTCTCCGTTATAATATCTGCAAGTGAAACTGCTTCTGGCCATCACTTGATTCTGTCCACGCATATCAAAATATAGCAAACCCCGTTTGAGGAGGGTAGAGGGCCTACTATATCAATGTGGACATGGTCAAACCTGCTATCCGGTGGTCGAATGGCGCGCAGCGATTTCTTCGTGGGTCGAAGAACATTGGCACGTTGGCCTCTGAAGCATGTTTTCAACAACAATCGAATGTCAGATTTGATTCGGGTTCAAGCGTATCCTGATGTAACGAGGCGTTGAGATGCGCGAATGGCGGGATAATTAAGATAATAGATTGAGTGGAATATTGCTCGTCAGAATTGTTGAGGTATATATGGTAGTAAGTGTGCCAGTTGACATGTCCTAGATGACCTCGATTTTTGCAAGTGACGGTGCCACGGGTTGCAGCTGCAAGGATGTTGAGGAAATTTCTAAATTCTACGATTCGAGTCTTTCTGTTGAGCTAGCGCAAAATTCTAAAAAATTAATGCAGGAGACTGAGAGACTGCGTCAGTGCGAGAATGTACGTTTCCTGGCATGTTTTTTGCTCCGGCGACATCACGAATATCTGCCTATATACCGAGATGAAAGTGAGGTGGCCAATTTATCTTGCTGAGTATGAACTGTGATTCTCGACGAGGGAGTAGATCAATGGTTTGTGGTCGGTGAGCAAGACCAAGGTTCGGCCTTTGAGGAAGTATCAGAAATGGCGAACAGTCGTGTGAAATGAGAACGATTTACGTCCAACGGGCAGTACAGGGTCTCTGCTGGATTAAGTTGATGAGAAGATAATCCAAGAGAAGGCCGCTCATTTTCGCTATAATGCTGTAGTACAGCCCCGACGGCAACATCAGTCGCGTCGACAATGACGCGCGTTGAGACGTTTGTCAACGGGTGCACATGAAGTGAGGAGTCAGCGATGGCATGTCTGACGAAAGTGAAGGCATCAACCACGCTGGCAGTACACTGTACTTCGTCGAAGGCTTCTTCGGAGCGCGGAGCAAATCTGTGAGAGTCTTATGATTTGGGCGCAATGTGGAATGTTGCACCCATGAAAGTCGATGATACCGAGAAAATCCAGGAGCTTGCGTCTTTGGTGGCGGGAAGTTTGGAATGACTTGAATCTTCGATTGAAGAGGCTGAATACCGGTGAATCTGATGCGATGCTCAAGAAATTCCAAGGCTGCAGCACCAGGGGTACACTTCGCCACATTGATGGTGAGCCCGTACTCGTGTAGTCATACGAAGAGCAGCCGCAGACGTTTGGCGTGCTCCTCTGGTGAGCTTCTCACAATAGAGAGGTCATCTACGTAGGCAGAGGTTAAGGAAGCCCATGAAGGACTGCGAGTACGAATCTGTGCACAGTTTCGTATTTCCAAATAAATTTGGATATACTCGAACAAGCCGAATGCAGTAGTCATGGCCGTTTTGGCGATACCCGTAGACTTGATTGTAATACGGTGATATGCCTTCCCCAGGTTGACTTTCCTGTAGGTGGATATTCAAAGCTTGTGCTCAAGAAAGTCGGGAATGGGGGGTAACTGGTACCAGTCAGGATGGGTCGGTTGGTTCAATGGGCGGTAATCGTCACATCACCTCAAATCCCCGGGATGTTTCTTGGGAAACATGTGGAGCCGCGTTCCGCAGGCACTTTTGGATGACCGAATGGTACATAGTTCGAGCATATGAATCTTGTCGTGCGACCTCGTCGAGTTCGCCAGATAAACAACCAGGGCGCGTAAAAGTGAGTGGCCAGAAGTAATGATGTGGTGAGTCACACCGTGTGGAAGTTTCTCTGCCATGTTGGATATCTTCGTGATTTCTGGAACTCGTGCAGGAATGTCCGCAAATTCGTAAGTAGGTAGGCTATTCTAAATGCAAGGAGAAATCAAGGATGTAGAGATGCCGTTAACAGGGAGATGAGTCCTGTTGTGAATAAGACGTCGGTGGTTATGCTGACGTTCAAATGAAAACGGGATAGGATGCCTGAGCCGAGCGGAAGTGGGTCGCGTCAGCATCGAGGAAGACCCACCGAAATGTCCTGCGTAATCTTATGTCAGAAAACGTCCGCCATGTTTGAATATTTGACCCATCTGCAGCGACGCAACCGTCTGTGGGCGTTGTCTTTCAGATGGTGTAGGTGAAATAACAGACGTTTCCGCTCCTGTGTGGACGAGTAGTCGTTGACGGGAAACGCGATCCGTTATAAAAAAATAGAGGGCTTGCTTTTGGTCCCACGTCACTTGGCACCTATAGTGACGGGCCGCATCTTTTTTCTGCCAGTCGCACGGCTGTTGGTGCTTGTGTGCGTTGTTGCCGTATGTTTGGTGGTACCAAGAGGAACCGCTCGTTGTCGCTTTGAGCTGCGACCTCGAGATGGGTTGCGATGGCGACGCAAGTTTCGGCATCAAGATAAAAATATATCTTGGTTTCTATGGTTCTAAGGCTTCTCCGGTGTTCTTGGTGGTTTGGCACCCGAGATGCGTTTCACTGTCTTTCTGGTTAGCATTATCCACTTTATGCTGCCGTAGGAGTCGTCAGAGGAGGCGTACCATGACGTCGTCCAGTTTATCAGCCACTTCTGAGGGAAAGGCGGAAACAAGATAGCAGAAGAAGACATAAGTTATGATTGGCTGTAAGTGAAATTGGGCTTCTAGTTGGACAGAACCCGGCCCCTGTACGTTCTGCCCAGAAGGACAGAATGTGGAAGTACCGTCGTCGTTAAAAGATGTTCCCTGCGTTAATCTGGGTCATGATGGTAGGACGCCCGGGTCACCAATTTGTCGGTAGGGTATTCGATGCACAAGAAAATAATTTGGCGACCGTCGAGAGCTTAGGCAAGAGCCAATGTTCTTCTTTAAACACAAACAATCAAAGCAAAAAAGATCGCTCACAAACAACCGCACTTTTCAGTTAGTAAAAACGTATGTTTATTTCAGGGCACGAAAAACTCGCACGTTGACCAGAATCTAGATAACACGGGCAACGGTTGAAACGAAGGAGTTATAATCGGGAGGGCAGATAATTCCTTTATCTGCCCTATCGATTATGATCCCTTCCGTTCTGCCCTCCACCATTTTTTTAAAACTATATCCTGGACAACGCGCGAAAATATTCTGCCCGTAAATAAACATTCGTCTTAGCCAAATAAATGAGTATGATAGTTTTCGTGCACGTCCTCCATGTTTTGATTCTTTATATTTTAAGTATTCATAATTCCAACACGCTTTCTTTAACCAGCCAATCTTCGCGCCGGCTTGCGCGAGTCGGCGCGTTCGCTAGTTTTTGCACTGGAGTGCTGGCCCGCTCCCAATGTTCAGCTGTGGCTCTGCATAATATACACTTTTCTGATGATTATAAAGAAGACAACTACTACATCAGGTACCGCAATTTTCGGGTAGCTTTAATGCATATATTGAGCTAATTATTCGTGACAGGTGCAATTTGATGGAGAAAGTTTTTCTTATACTCACAAACATAATTTTTACAGAAGATAATTTTACTTTCAATTCCGGACTGGTCATAGAAAAATATCGTATGTTGACCTAGAACAAAAAGGTGACGATTAATTCAACTTTGCAATGTATTAGACATAATTGCATTTCACACGTCAAGTAACTAGCATTTACATGTATAGGTATATTTATTCGAAGCACTGAATATGACGAGCAGTTTCTTCCGCGAGTCTATATGATCTCCGAATGCGTTTGCCTCAAACGTATACGGGCTTTATTGTGCTGGATAAGGGTGTCTAAAAATAACAGTTTTCAACACTTTTTACATCAAGGAATCCGCGCGCAAATAATCACTTAGGAAACGGAATCCTTAAAGCAAACGGTACTTCACAAGCCTCGGAGGTGCACGACGTTTATGCCGGCGACCAAATGTTTCTCTTTTGTTTTGTTATTGAAATAATGCAAATAAAAATATAAGGTCGCTTTCATCGCCAGAATATATGGTTTCTGAAAGAATTCCTTCAGGCAACGCAATCAAAGTTCAATTGTAGACCTGCCTGTTCAATACTAAATTGTTAAATCCGATCGAATTCATTTGCGTGTTAAAATCAATTTGGTTTCGCATATATTGGTACTTTCGAATATCATTTCACCACTTAAAATGGTTTTTGTGGCAACCGCGGTTACTAGTCATTTTTACCATTTGGCTACTTAAACTCTCTATTGTCCTTAACATGCATTCCGTTGGTTCCTAAACAACAAAAATGTATATGCACGGCCCTCGTGTAAGTCAGAAGTGAAGGGTGATGTAGTTTATTTAATGCAAATGCAGTTTAGAATATACTACAGCTCTTCCTTTAGGATGTTTAGCCAAACTAGCGGGCTGGGCTAACATGCAATACAGTGTGGTCGCATTAAAGCCAGCATAACTCCTAACAATTAAGTTTTGCACGTGCTGTTTGAAAGAGATGTGTCATTACAGAAATGCTTTTGGAACGAATAAATCGTCCACGAAAGCGGAAACGGAAGCAACAATAAACGATAAAGCGAAGCACAAAACTCCACAAGAAAAAAAAGGCTTGTTTCTGAGAGTTGAGGGGAAACAAATATTTTCCTTTTAACGCGCTGCTGCATAACAGAATACAGGGAAATGAGATTTGCAACGGAGAGACACTGTGCATTATATGCGCCTTGGACAATTTAATAAATTCATAGACTGCGTGAGTGTTCTTCGGTTACTTAGATTAGACATGATGGAACTTTGACATGGTGTATTGATTGTTAAGGACAGCCTTTATTCCACAATCCCACAAACGTTTCTAAAGCGTGAGCTGTAGAGCAGAACGACTATAATACAGGTAAAGGTAGAGAAGTAAGCACACCTTAAGCGTAGGGCTATGCTACCCTACATATTTTTCACTGTTTATAAACAAGCACGTAAGGTAAGTATTATAAAATAATTGCATAATTAGATCCAAATGTATGCTGGATTAGATCCAAATGCGTCTTTACAATATTTCCATGAATAGTTGGTCGAAAACCAAACATGGTAGCACACGCCATTGACAATCCGCCCTACCTAGCGCTGGTAGAAAATGCGGGGCAAAGGTACTTACACAAGCCATAAGTACACCGCAGTAAAGTACTGCAGTTAACTTCTTGTTTCGTTTCTTGTGATGGTCAGTGTCCACCATCATCAATACTTCAGGGCGCACCGTGTTGGGAACTGCGACAGGTTGGAAATTATATATTTTATTATGTTTTTGGAAAATGCAAACGATTGAATGACGAACAGGAAGAATTAACTAATGTGCAAATTGAATAACTACATGCACTTTACCTTGAATATTCCTCTCGTTGATGAGTTGAGCGGGCTGAAGTGGCTTAACTGCAAAGTCTACGCAGTGTTTATTATAAAAGGATTAGAACATCAGGCACTATTTGAATTATATTTCTGGGAAATGTATTTGTGTAAATGAAACTGATATACCTCTAGTGGAAAAGGTAAAATAGACTTTCATCATTGAGTTTTGTTTTTTTATCTCCACCTACAATACTTAACACATAACACCAAGTCACACATAACAATTAACATGAAAATTACGAAATGATTTACTCACAATCGCGCCGTGTATTTGAAAAGTGCTCTTCATCTCCAAACATTTCGTGTGCAATGCGTCCGGCACTAGATCTCCCAGTAATACTAACTGGTCTTATTCGTAGTGAGTCACGGATAATTCCATGCTGTGTATATGAGAGAGATAATAAGTCATTTACTTAATGAAACTAGTCGAGGCACAAGATTATTGAGCAGTTTTTCCATTGAGCATTTGGTGTTTTTGGACCTTTTAATGAAGTAAACCAGAAAAACTCGAAGACCTAAAAAGGACCCAACCTGTTTGGGCGGAAATAATTATTAGTAAATATTTTTTCTAGATTTCAAAACAGATACGTCATGGACCTATGGGTCATCTAGCATGAACAAATGATTTTCGCGTTCATTACTTATGGTACGTGACATAGTGCCATTATGTTTATCATTGAGTTGTATTTTATCAGAAAGTTTTCTTTGCCGATAGTGGTTATATGACTGACTTGCTTGAATTACTAAAATAATGCTTACTTCGCAAGCAAGCTAATAAACTGCCGTAGTAAAAAAAAAACAAAAAAACATTGAGACTACAGGGACGAAAATCGGACAAGACAACACTTTCTCAAAACTCAGCTGAAAAATGTATGTTTCCGCGTTAGAGTTGGTTGAGTGGTTGTAATCTATATAAAACAAACACGTTAAAAATCTTCAACTGAGATTTGAGACTTTTTTTACGATTATTTGTCATTAGTCCGAAGGTTGTATCTCTTGTGAATGTTGAATGCCTCGTTTAATCGTTTGACAAATATTTTCAAGCTAGATTCGTCCGGGGTATTTGAGTTCGGCGAACTGAGAGGGTACATTACCCATAGAAGAAGTCTGACGCCCCCGTGGTACATTGTTTGCATCGCTTGGAAGTCCGACGTTAAAGATTTTCTTGCGCGCGAACGCACCACTAAATAATTTCCGGCGCCGTCCCTTTTGATCACGTCTTTCTTCTTTCTAAGTGGTTCGTATACCGTAGAAAAACTGAAAATTTTAGCAATTACATTTATTGAACATGCACTACGCCCCAACATTTCAAATATCAGAATCAAAAGTCTGAAATAATCGAAGCAGGCACAACGCCATTTCAATGCCTATTGCCTGTTCTCAGCATGACAACTGCCGACTGCTGAACGAGCTGCACTGCGAGCGACCAAACATTAGTGCCGGCTGGGGCGACCAGGCATACTTTTGTCACGAGATTATTTTCACTGAGCATCAGAAACATGGAACAGCCAGAAAATTCTGCACGTAATATATTTTGTATTCATTTTATTAGAATATTTTTTTCTTTCGCGGTTTGTGGAAGAGGGAAACAAGGAGGACAAAGGACAAACACAAATCTGCAAACACAGTAAAATACAATAAAATCATCTGATGGGCTAGTTGGGTAAATATGATTAAAATATAGCGCAAGGACGACGGAGGGAAGAACGAAGACAGGAAGAGCGCTCTTTCCTGTCTTCTCGTTCTTCCCTCCGTCGTCCTTGCGCTATTTTTAATCACCTCCAAACACAGATAGGTGACTGGTGCGCGGCCGAAAACATCCGTTTGATCTTAATATCGAACCAGGCAACTCTCCACTTTCAACGGAGGGCTCTGCCAACTGAGATTACTAGGAGTTAGACGTCCATAGCGCAAACGGGTTTTATCAGCTGCCACCAGTCTAACACCAACAAGGTTGAACGGCTTGCACCTCTTAAGGTTATCATTTAGAGTGCAATTAAATGCAAAGGTGCTAGCGAGTTGGAGAAGAATGACGAAAACAATCCCTGGAGAACGGAAACAAGGGGGCAGAAGACAAACACAAATCTCCAAACACAGCTAGGTGGCTGGCGAGCAACCGAAAAATTATGGTGGTCCTGGTGTTGAAACGGGGGCCCCTGCATTTCCAGTGGAGCGCTGGAAATGAGAGGGTCCCTGGTTCGATACAAGGACCAGGCACATTTTTCGTTCGCGCACCAGTCACCTACCTGTGTTTGGAGATTGGTGTTTGTCCTTTGTCCTCTTGTTCCATTCCCAGAAATTGTTTTGTCATAAAAAATATTTTGTCACTGCAATTTTTCAAACTGGAATTGTTGTTTAAGTGCATTCTGTCCAGTGGCTTGCCGCCTACATACAGCATTAACATTCCCAACAGGGAAACCTTAATTTCAGGCTTGTAACTGTAATGCTGTGTGCGTGACCATACCGGCTGCGCATTGCATTTTCTTATATATATATATATTTGCCTCTACAAACACTTTCGAAAGCAATTAATTTTGCTCTATATTGGCAATCAACATTTCTCCAATTTTAATATGCTGTAGTAGAAATCTACGCATAAATGCATATTTTAGCCAACGAAGTAGAGGTGCTTAGAGTGATAAACCAGAATTTCGAAACCGACCTCCCCCCCCCCCCGGTTGCCACCATGTTTTACCCAAACATGACTACTCTTCAGGTGACCTCACAAGAGCCAGGACGTCACCGGTAAGATGGCAGTGCCCAGAGCTGGCGGATGCGAGTTTGTTCGGTGCGCGGTACCCGTGACGATCGTAATGTGCCGCTGCTTTCCAACGATTTCGGGCTTCTTCGTGGTCTCTGACGCAGGTATATTGTGAAGATATGAAGGAATTACACTTTATACCATTAACGCGCAAGATCGCTCTGGATCATCTGGATATTAACAACTGTGAGACAGCATCAGCCGTATCGCCGTACCGGTGCTCGGATTCACGAATGTGCTCGAGGATCTATATAACTTTTAGTGTTCAGCATAAAATTTTTGCATTCTCTTAGCTTTCTTCCAAAGTTGGAATGTCTGAGAATCGGTGCGAAATGTATGCGTCAGACGTAGAGCCTAGGATAAGTTGTTTCAGTCCTAGGTAGCCGCATAATCACTGCAACTTTTAGCGATGACGCTTTTGTGATCCTTAGCCTTTTGCGCTAATCGACGATTCCACAAATTGGCTGTTCTCATGATTTTGATATAACGTGCTTTCATTGCAATAGGTTGCATTCGATCACAGTACTTTTTTTAAGTGAAAAGGTGGCATTGGGTATATTACGTGCACGCGAACTGTTACGAAACATTCGAACCAGTCATTCTGATAGAAGGACATTATTGACGTTCATGAAACAGTTCATTTATCCTCTTGAAACTCAAAACACAGTTACCAAGTCTTCACATGTTTGACTGATCAGTGCACAAAATTTTGCATCCGATGTCCCTTAGAAATTAGTATTAGTAAGCTCTTTACCTTGCCGATCGGTATCAATAGTGCACAGTAACCTCTATGTGCATGATCATACCCCTCTTAGATGGTTGTCTAATACATCATCCTATCATCTCTAATTTTAGAAAAAATGCAGCCCCACTCTTTAGAGGTCCAGATATAGAACCACACATTAGCAATTTGTTAAATGTAATGCAACTCGGCAATAAAAGATTAACTGCACATTTTTATCTTTCATAGTATTTATTGCAGCAATAATTGTTTGCATCAAGAGTGCATTGTAACAGTCGGTCAACTGGACAAGACGACTCGTATTTGTGTTCATTCCTTGCCCGAAGAGCAGTCTTGCTGCAAAATGTTGGCTCTTATTTATTTCAGTCTCTTCAATACACTTTTTTCTTTAAGTGTGGGCCGCCTAAACTTAGCTTTACTGTAACTTGGTAAAGGGCAACCGCCACGAGCCCCCTTGAGCCAGTCAGAGAGACGGAGTGAAGCTATGTGACAAATCTCTGCAGAAGGAGAGTACTATGATGATGTGTGGTCACATGCCTCTCTCCAACGTGCATATTGGCTCACTGGGACTGTAGCCTTCGTCGTTTGGCGAATTGTGATGGAATGGATTCCTATAGCCACTACGCTAATTACCCAAGGACTTTATACTTTGGGCATTTGATGACAAGGATATTACGTCAGTAATTACTGTGAACTCGGCTCAGCGCCTATTGCATTCGAATGTTGCATTAGCGTTCGACGTGAACTGGGGCCCTTTCACGTGCTTTACGCTGAAAACAAAAATGGTGACAGTCAATGCTTTTTGATGGAGTTTTGCAACGGGTCTATTGTGACATACGTATGTCAAATGTCCTGCTATATGACAATGCCTCAACACATGCTATTAAACTAGATGCTCAGAGGTGTGTTCGTCTTTGTAATTAGCAAGTTACAACAATATTTTTTCTTACGAGTGTAATATTTATTTTCGGTAGTTGGGCCCGTTTTTTGCTCATTAACGTCAGCGTGCGATGATGGTATTATAATGCGTGTATAGTGAAATATCCTCTTTGCAATGCCTGCAGGGGTCTTTAAAGGGAATAAGTGACTAAATAACATTTTCACATCACTAGAGTTTGTTTTTGATGCACCATTTGTTCAGGCAAGGTAGAAAATTGCAGCTCTATGCAACAAATCTGCCAGTCTGGTTTGTCCCACTTATTAATATTGGGGGGTCAGAGATGCAAGTGTCCTCAAAAACTCCACCGCATGCAGTGAACACAATTCTTGGTGTAGACTCTGAAGGCGTAAAATATTATGCACACTTGGTTAGTATATCAAATATGTTTATTTTCACTTGATTACATAATTATCGATTCTTACCAAACGGTTCCTTAATGAGTTCTTTCTGCGACAGTCTCGTGTCAGACGTTCAGCCGTAGTACCTATGATCCTTGTTGCCGGTTGACGCTTCTGGCACGTCGGTGTTCAGTTTGGTCGAGTGGTGACTTTGGCTGACTGATGCCATCTTGTGATCATTGACATGTGCCGCCACTGACATCTGATGTACTGAATCTGCAGAGCTGGCTTCTAATCAGGAAATATTTGTGGTAGTTTTTGAGTCAATGTATTAAGTTCGGGCATGTATTGCTTAAGTGGCTGTGCCTTTTGCTGTACCGTTAACTTGATGGTTGCAACGATGATTGTATGCCATCCAAGCCACTTCACTTCTATTCCGCAATGGCGATTTCTTCTGGATGCCGCGACCACTGCAACTTCTGTAAGGCTCATCTGGCAAAGTGAAGTCGGGTGATGCTTGGTGTTGAGTTTGTGAGAACGACCAACAATTCTATTCCTTCAAGCGACTCAGCGGCATTCTTCCTCGAAATTAGTAATTGTGTGCTTCGTGGAGTGGACGCAGATAATTTATGTCGGCAAATTAATAGTGCCTTTGGACCACGACCGACACCAAATCAACTGTGCATAGCCGCTAACCTGCTTTGGCGTGCTTAGTGTAGAACCATGGAGTCATGCTTACCTCCCGTCGAGGTGATAGGAATTGGGAGCTTCGGGGTACTGTTTTGGCACCAGGGACAGAGGCTGGCAAAGATACTACTCAATGTCCCACGGTCGCACCTCGATACGTGGTCAAGGGTTGTTCGGCGCGAACCGTGGCAGGCCCATTCACTGGCACTGGAACCCCTTGTAAACATGGTCGGCCTCACGTAGTGGTAGGAGAGTGGTCGTCGGTCGGCCATTTGCAACACCTCCGTCTTCCGTGGTGTACTTTGTTCATTGCGGACCTACACTCGCTCTTCCCGACGTCGGGAAGACTACGGCGTTAGGGGTGTCCCGTTGAATTGGAATACTACTGGGCAGGCGGTGGCGCTTGTTGTGCCATTGCGGCGTAAGTCCCTTTCAGTTCGTCAGATGTCACTTCTCTCCCAGAAGTCTCCGGTAGAAATACCTGTTGAACAGTTCCCCGAACAATCCCAGCATTTCCAATAAAAGCCGGGCGACAGGTGACAGGAAGTAGCTTCCTGATCTCCTCCCGGAAAACATTGTATATGATTATTAAAAAATTCGAACACCAACCAAGCCCTTCTATAGGGACCCTACGTTTCAAGACCAATTCGGCCTCTTCTTCAGGGGCGACTACGGCTATGGCCGTTGAGGAGCAGTGTCTTTTTCTTCTTCTTCTACGGCGGGTGTCTGGTTTTCTTCTTTTACGGCTGTGCCTTTTCAATAAAGTGACGAAGCCCGTTCACATAGGCGGATGGTAGAGCTCCGAGAGTCCTATTAATGTTCTGTGGCGTTGTTTGAATATGCCATGATTCGAGGAACAGTCTTTTCCGAGGATTTGTCTCAACGTCAAGTATGCATGCGTTGTCAAAGTCGATAGGATGGTCCATGACGTCGCAGTGCTCGGCGACCGCGCTACGCTCGTGATCAAACTTGCGCACGTCGTTTTTATGCTGACGGATTCTCTCTTTATAGTTCTTTGTTTCGCCGATGTATGTGGCCGCGCAAACCCCGCAAGGAATCTTGTATATAACGCCTTGGGCTCTTTCTTTACCAGGGCGATCTTTTGGGCGTGGCATGAGTCGTCCAAGGGTAGACACAGGTGTGTGCGCTAGTTGTATACCCTCTTTAGCAAGCACACGTGCCAGTGCCTCGCTTGTTCCGTTGATGTAGGGAACGCTGATGCGCGAGGTGGGGCGGGAATTCGCACTTGACTGTTGCTGCACGTGTCGTTGGTTTCGGCCTACACGGCGAGCAACGCGATGAATGAAGCTGCTCGTGTAGCCGTTTTTTTAAGGTCGGCAATGACAGTTTGTTCCTCCTTTCTTTTGTCCTCTTCTGATGAGCAGATGGTCTTTGCCCTGGTTAACAGTGTCCTGACCACCGACGCCTTGTGGTTGGCTGGGTGGCTGGATTCAAACTGGAGGTAGCGTCCAGTGTGCGTCGGTTTTCTGTATACAGAGAATTTTAGTTCTTCCTTTTGCCGTTTTAATAGCACGTCCAGGAAAGGTAAGGTGCCGTCCTTTTCGCGCTCCACAGTGAACTGGATGGCCGGCTCGATGGTGTTGAGATGCGCCAGGAATTTGTCCACTTCAGACTTTTTAAGGACACAGAAGCAGTCATCTACGTACCGCAAGAAAATCTTGGGTGGTGTCGATAATGACTGCAGTGCCTTCTGTTCAATAGCTTCCATGCAGAGGTTTGCCGTGGTGACGGAGATGGAAGCACCCATCGCGGTTCCACTGGTCTGCTTGAAGAACTCCCCCTTGAAGCTGAAATATGTACTGTCGAGGCAGAGCTCAAGGAGGCGGCACAGTTCGTCCACGCTGAGGTTCGTTCTGTCGCTGAGGTTTTTGTCTTTTTCTAAAGCGTTCCTAGCTGTGGCGACTGCCAGGGGAACAGGAACACTTGTAAAGAGCGAGATGACGTCGAACGATACCATGGTATCCTCAGCGCTCAACTTTAATTGCGCAACCTTCTCTATGAAATCACTGGAATTGCGCACATAGGTCGTCGTATTTCCCACAAGAGGAGAAAGGGTGCGATGAAGATAGTTGGAAAGAGCACGAAGTGGCGAGGTGGTAAAATCTACAATAGGGCGAAGAGGAACGCTAGGCTTGTGAATCTTTGGGAGACCATACAAGCCTGGAGCAGATCCATTCCTACAGAGTAGTCGCAGGTGGAGGCTTCTTGAATCAGGGTGCTTCTTGAAAATGTCCGCTAGAACTTTGTTCATTCTTGCCTGGACTTGTGATGTCGGGTCCTTTGTCAGCTTTTTATAAGCGGAAGTATCAAGAAGATTGTGAACCTTTTTTCGTAGTCATCACGGTCTAAGACGACAGTCGAGTTGCCCTTGTCGGCTGGAAGGAGCACAATCTTGTCATCTTCTCGAAGCGCTCGAAGTGCTTTTACCTCGTCCTTTGGTAGGTTGTGTTGTTGATGTTGCGGTATCTTAGACAAGATGCCGATCACCTTTTGTCGGGTCCGTTCGCGAGAGCTTGGATTTATGTGCGCAATGCCGTCTTCAAGGGCTGCGACCATTTTTGGCAAAGGCGGTCTCGTTGTGGTCATGTTAAACCCATGACCCTTGGCTAATACATTAATTTCACAAGGGAGAGTAGCCTGGACGAGAGGTTCGTGACAAAACTAGCGGTGTTGGTGCTGCGTTGTGTTGTTTGTCTGTTCTGCAGTCTCGAAAACTTTTTGCCTTGAGATACTTGCTGTTTTTTAGCAGCAGTGGAGGCGACACTTTCGGCGAAAGACTGTAAGGATGGGAATACGTCTGGAATGCTGTATTCTAGCTGCCGTCGAGTGAAAAACAGGTCCAGTTTCTTTTTCTTTAAAGTAGCTTGGCACTCGTGGATGCGGGCTTTAATGAGACGGCGCTCAGCCTGCTCGAGGATCTTGTGTCCTTCCGGCGTATGAACGAGGCGCTTAATGCGAAGGCTTTGGGGAACCACATGGGAGTCCCGGCAGGCCACCGTAAAGTCCAGATGAGTCTTGAAAATAGAGATGCTGCGAGCAATATTCACATACCGTTTAGCGAGCTGCGCTGTCTCCTCTCCGAAGTCAATGCGTAAAGATTTAAAAGTAAACATTTGACAGAGATCTGTCTGGTTGGGAGTAATTAATTATTAAAAAATTCGAACACCAACCAAGCCCTTCTATAGGGACCCTACGTTTCAAGACCAATTCGGCCTCTTCTTCAGGGGCGACTACGGCTATGGCCGTTGAGGAGCAGTGTCTTTCTTCTTCTTCTTCTACGGCGGGTGTCTGGTTTCTTCTTTTACGGCTGTGCCGTTTTCAATAAAGTGACGAAGCCCGTTCACATAGGCGGATGGTAAGCTCCGAGAGTCCTATTAATGTTCTGTGGCGTTGTTTGAATATGCCATGATTCGAGGAACAGTCTTTTCCGAGGATTTGTCTCAACGTCAAGTATGCATGCGTTGTCAAAGTCCATAGGATGGTCCATGACGTCGCAGTGCTCGGCGACCGCGCTACGCTCGTGATCAAACTTGCGCACGTCGTTTTTATGCTGACGGATTCTCTCTTTATAGTTCTTTGTTTCGCCGATGTATGTGGCCGCGCAAACCCCCAGTTTGAATCCAGCCACCCAGCCAACCACAAGGCGTCGGTGGTCAGGACACTGTTAACCAGGGCAAAGACCATCTGCTCATCAGAAGAGGACAAAAGAAAGGAGGAACAAACTGTCATTGCCGACCTTAAAAAAAACGGCTACACGAGCAGCTTCATTCATCGCGTTGCTCGCCGTGTAGGCCGAAACCAACGACACGTGCAGCAACAGTCAAGTGCGAATTCCCGCCCCACCTCGCGCATCAGCGTTCCCTACATCAACGGAACAAGCGAGGCACTGGCACGTGTGCTTGCTAAAGAGGGTATACAACTAGCGCACACACCTGTGTCTACCCTTGGACGACTCATGCCACGCCCAAAAGATCGCCCTGGTAAAGAAAGAGCCCAAGGCGTTATATACAAGATTCCTTGCGGGGTTTGCGCGGCCACATACATCGGCGAAACAAAGAACTATAAAGAGAGAATCCGTCAGCATAAAAACGACGTGCGCAAGTTTGATCACGAGCGTAGCGCGGTCGCCGAGCACTGCGACGTCATGGACCATCCTATCGACTTTGACAACGCATGCATACTTGACGTTGAGACAAATCCTCGGAAAAGACTGTTCCTCGAATCATGGCATATTCAAACAACGCCACAGAACATTAATAGGACTCTCGGAGCTCTACCATCCGCCTATGTGAACGGGCTTCGTCACTTTATTGAAAAGGCACAGCCGTAAAAGAAGAAAACCAGACACCCGCCGTAGAAGAAGAAGAAAAAGACACTGCTCCTCAACGGCCATAGCCGTAGTCGCCCCTGAAGAAGAGGCCGAATTGGTCTTGAAACGTAGGGTCCCTATAGAAGGGCTTGGTTGGTGTTCGAATTTTTTAATAATTAATTACTCCCAACCAGACAGATCTCTGTCAAATGTTTACTTTTAAATCTTTACGCATTGACTTCGGAGAGGAGACAGCGCAGCTCGCTAAACGGTATGTGAATATTGCTCGCAGCATCTCTATTTTCAAGACTCATCTGGACTTTACGGTGGCCTGCCGGGACTCCCATGTGGTTCCCCAAAGCCTTCGCATTAAGCGCCTCGTTCATACGCCGGAAGGACACAAGATCCTCGAGCAGGCTGAGCGCCGTCTCGTTAAAGCCCGCATCCACGAGTGCCAAGCTACTTTAAAGAAAAAGAAACTGGACCTGTTTTTCACTCGACGGCAGCTAGAATACAGCATTCCAGACGTATTCCCATCCTTACAGTCTTTCGCCGAAAGTGTCGCCTCCACTGCTGCTAAAAAACAGCAAGTATCTCAAGGCAAAAAGTTTTCGAGACTGCAGAACAGACAAACAACACAACGCAGCACCAACACCGCTAGTTTTGTCACGAACCTCTCGTCCAGGCTACTCTCCCCTTGTGAAATTAATGTATTAGCCAAGGGTCATGGGTTTAACATGACCACAACGAGACCGCCTTTGCCAAAAATGGTCGCAGCCCTTGAAGACGGCATTGCGCACATAAATCCAAGCTCTCGCGAACGGACCCGACAAAGGTGATCGGCATCTTGTCTAAGATACCGCAACATCAACAACACAACCTACCAAAGGACGAGGTAAAAGCACTTCGAGCGCTTCGAGAAGATGACAAGATTGTGCTCCTTCCAGCCGACAAGGGCAACTCGACTGTCGTCTTAGACCGTGATGACTACGAAAAAAAGGTTCACAATCTTCTTGATACTTCCGCTTATAAAAAGCTGACAAAGGACCCGACATCACAAGTCCAGGCAAGAATGAACAAAGTTCTAGCGGACATTTTCAAGAAGCACCCTGATTCAAGAAGCCTCCACCTGCGACTACTCTGTAGGAATGGATCTGCTCCAGGCTTGTATGGTCTACCAAAGATTCACAAGCCTAGCGTTCCTCTTCGCCCTATTGTAGATTTTACCACCTCGCCACTTCGTGCTCTTTCCAACTATCTTCATCGCACCCTTTCTCCTCTTGTGGGAAATACGACGACCTATGTGCGCAATTCCAGTGATTTCATAGAGAAGGTTGCGCAATTAAAGTTGAGCGCTGAGGATACCATGGTATCGTTCGACGTCATCTCGCTCTTTACAAGTGTTCCTGTTCCCCTGGCAGTCGCCACAGCTAGGAACGCTTTAGAAAAAGACAAAAACCTCAGCGACAGAACGAACCTCAGCGTGGACGAACTGTGCCGCCTCCTTGAGCTCTGCCTCGACAGTACATATTTCAGCTTCAAGGGGAGTTCTTCAAGCAGACCAGTGGAACCGCGATGGGTGCTTCCATCTCCGTCACCACGGCAAACCTCTGCATGGAAGCTATTGAACAGAAGGCACTGCAGTCATTATCGACACCACCCAAGATTTTCTTGCGGTACGTAGATGACTGCTTCTGTGTCCTTAAAAAGTCTGAAGTGGACAAATTCCTGGCGCATCTCAACACCATCGAGCCGGCCATCCAGTTCACTGTGGAGCGCGAAAAGGACGGCACCTTACCTTTCCTGGACGTGCTATTAAAACGGCAAAAGGAAGAGCTAAAATTCTCTGTATACAGAAAACCGACGCACACTGGACGCTACCTCCAGTTTGAATCCAGCCACCCAGCCAACCACAAGGCGTCGGTGGTCAGGACACTGTTAACCAGGGCAAAGACCATCTGCTCATCAGAAGAGGACAAAAGAAAGGAGGAACAAACTGTCATTGCCGACCTTAAAAAAACGGCTACACGAGCAGCTTCATTCATCGCGTTGCTCGCCGTGTAGGCCGAAACCAACGACACGTGCAGCAACAGTCAAGTGCGAATTCCCGCCCCACCTCGCGCATCAGCGTTCCCTACATCAACGGAACAAGCGAGGCACTGGCACGTGTGCTTGCTAAAGAGGGTATACAACTAGCGCACACACCTGTGTCTACCCTTGGACGACTCATGCCACGCCCAAAAGATCGCCCTGGTAAAGAAAGAGCCCAAGGCGTTATATACAAGATTCCTTGCGGGGTTTGCGCGGCCACATACATCGGCGAAACAAAGAACTATAAAGAGAGAATCCGTCAGCATAAAAACGACGTGCGCAAGTTTGATCACGAGCGTAGCGCGGTCGCCGAGCACTGCGACGTCATGGACCATCCTATCGACTTTGACAACGCATGCATACTTGACGTTGAGACAAATCCTCGGAAAAGACTGTTCCTCGAATCATGGCATATTCAAACAACGCCACAGAACATTAATAGGACTCTCGGAGCTCTACCATCCGCCTATGTGAACGGGCTTCGTCACTTTATTGAAAAGGCACAGCCGTAAAAGAAGAAAACCAGACACCCGCCGTAGAAGAAGAAGAAAAAAGACACTGCTCCTCAACGGCCATAGCCGTAGTCGCCCCTGAAGAAGAGGCCGAATTGGTCTTGAAACGTAGGGTCCCTATAGAAGGGCTTGGTTGGTGTTCGAATTTTTTAATAATTAATTACTCCCAACCAGACAGATCTCTGTCAAATGTTTACTTTTTAAATTGTATATGATGTTGCGAATGCCTCGGAGGCTGGCCTCGAAGTTGCAGCTGAACAACTCTAGTGTCGAGACACTGGAGAGTTGTTGATAGTGACGGGCTCTGGTGTACAGCACACGTTCAATCTTGGAATCATTGGTGATGACCCCTTCTGATTGCTGTTGGAGGGTTCCGCACACGGCTGCCGAAGATGTCCCTCACATCAGGAAATAATGATTCTCAGCTTCTTGTCTTTTCTAGCATGAGGGTAGGCGTGGGCGCTTGATCAGGTGCCCAACATCCTCCATGAAGGTGGTGAGGCTGTCGTTGGGGCCGTGTCCTGGACCGAATTAGGCATTCGGTCCTTTCTCAGCGATGCTGGCTGACGAACGTGCACAGCTCGATCTTGCAAACTTCTCATAACGCTGAGAAGGATTCATGGTTCTCAGACCAGTGCCTGGCAGTTTCTTCCCAGAAAAGTATAGGTTCTCCAGGTGCTGGTCGTCTGTCCACCGGTGTTGCGGGTGACATGATCATATTGTTCATTCCAGTCCCCGACGCCTACATACAACTTGCCGTTAAAGGGCGTTGGAGTGCGAGGTGCGGCGGGCATACAAACAATCGTGGCAGTACACGCAGTTTGCTGCTACGTTTTTTTTATCGCTTTGGTTATTCTGGCAGGAAACCGAAACCGGGAATTCTTCCTGGTAGCAGCAACTGACTCGGACTTCAGGTTCTTCAGGGTGTATTTGCGGGTTTCGCTCTTGTGGGGCTCACTCGTCTTGCGGTTTTTCTGTTGGCCTCAGGATCAAACCTTGCTCACGGCTCGCCAGGGGTGTCAGACGCGGGACATCCCGGCACCCTTGTCCTGTTGTGAGAAGACTCGGCTGAGGGGCCGCCAGGCTGTACACAAAGTGAAGGGCTATGGGCAAAGGACTCAGCACCTCCACCAGAGCATACGATGAAAGCCGTGCATAACCTGGAACTTTCCAGAATAGTAAAGCATAATAAAAGGATTGGACCAAGCATTCGTGTCAATATCAAGAAAACGAACGAAAGAGAGTCTATCCTGACCAGTAAAGAAGCCGCATTGCTTTAGTGGCAATCTGTCTGAATAAGTCAACTCCTTCGGGGCTTCGACCACTGACGTGGAGGAACTGAACTCAAATGGATGTTTAACATGCACTTTTCTAATAATGAGCCGCTGCAGCCTGTCGCCACGAAACGGCGTGAATGGGTGGGCTGAGTAGGTAACACGCGCCCCAGTGATACACGCGCGATGAAATGTGCGTACAGCTTGCTATTCTCGTAACGAGTGTTAATTAAACGTATATGTCGACGAATCGTGCGGCAGGCCGGTGGATTTATTACCAATGCTCTGTAAAAGTGTATGCCTACGCCAGGACTATTTAGGAAGCAGCACAGCATCACCTAGCTCGGCACAAGAAACTAAAAGCTTGAAAACAGCTCTTCGGTGAGCCGCACACATGTGATTTGTGAAAGTGCACGCCTCTGCCGGAACAATTTAAGAAACAGCACAGCATCATCTAGCCCGGCACGGGAACTACCAGTTCTTCGGTGCGCCGCACAACTAAAGTGAGCCTTCGGTCATTTGAACCAAGCGGCAACAGGATTACACACTGCCAAGCACGACTCACGCAATCCCCGTAGCTAAACAGTGTATTCAAATACATCACACACGCTTCACTGCAGACCTCAAATATTCCGATGATCAACGAGAGCGCCAAAACCTCACGTTAAAATTTATCCTTACGAGATCGGAATCAATATGAAGTCCGACCAACGCATGCCCGATTGACTCTTTCGTGGCCATATCCCCGTCGATCACCAGCGAAAAGCATACTGTTCCTTCGTATTTCCATGTTATACCTACGTGAGAGACCAGACTGAACTCTGAGGTCGCTTTCGACCAGCTTCATGTGACGGCTCCCACGTCTGAAATAAACTCGCTCAGACCAACGACAACAAACAACACATCCAACAAGCTCCGGCCGATGCTTCGGCACAGCTGGGGCCAGCCGCTGTCTGGGCGCTGCTATCTTCCCTGTGACTTCACGTATTTGGTTTGGTCACGTGACGAGCAGCCACGTTTGCGTACAATGGCAGCGGCCTGTAGTGCGCCACTTTGGAGTGCAGACTGGAACCCCGGTTTATTACTTGAAGCCGCTCTACGTCGTTGATTTCAGCAGATTAGTATATTTTCATGAACGCTCTTAAGGGTTTTATGTTTTGGGGTTAAACCAAGCCCATAAGACACCCCAAAACTTGAGTTGGACGTACAGCGACACTGACGTTGAACCGACGGTACCACCTTTCACGAGCGGCTTGATAGCCGAGTGGTACAACTATTAAAATAGCTAAGGTACGTGTTACTGACTAAATACAAATAGTCGGGGTTTCCTTGTCCTGACTGCAAAGCCTTGGTGTTTTTTTATCTTTTGGATTTAATACGTGCTTCAGCTGTTTAATAAGGTAAATCGCACCGTTATCAAGCCCCTTGCAAACGTTCTGGCTGTCAATTCGGCGCCAGTGCGCTGTAAGTTGAACAGATGTTTTCGGGTGTATTATTGGATACAAAAGTGTCTAAGAGTAAACCCTTTTTTCAGAGGATATGGCGTATGCACAACGTGGAGCGAGCAACACTAACGCAAAGACACAGTGCTTGCCTTTTCTCCTAAGCGCAATACTAAAATCTTTAATGCTTGCACACTGTTCATTTAAAGAGATGCAAACGACACATCATGAACGCCCCAAAGATACCACACATATTACAGGATAGTAAATCTTAGTTCGACGTGAGCGCGGTGGTGAAGTCAAATAAAAACAAAAGAAAGAGGGGCCGTTCTGTCCGTCCCTATGCTTATTCTTTCTCTTTTAGTAAATCTTAACCTCTCTATGAATATTCACAGATAGCAGTGAAAACGTTTTTTTCATTATAGATATTATAACAGGTTCGTGAAACTAAAATTATTATAAAAATGAAAGGCGTCTACAATTCTCTGTAATGCCGAATTAGAGCGCATATCTTGAGGAAGAGGAGGGGAGGGTATGGAGGGAAGGTGCGGAGGGGAGGGTATGCCCGTCCGCTCCCTCCATAACCTCCCCTTTCTTCTTCTGCTCCCCTCCCATTCAGCGGGAAATTTGTCGCCTAGCTTGGATAATTGTCCTGCAAGATGTAGCGAAAATATTTACCAGCTAAATTTAGCGGAACAATTTTCCTGCCAAATTTAGCGAAAAGCGAAAAGCTTTCAAGCCAAATGTAGCGAGAAATGTTTCCGCCAAATTTAGCGGGAGAATTTTACCCTTGTGACGTCACACGTGACGTCACGCGTGACGTCAATATGGGAAACGTCCCATAAGGCAACGCGCGGTTACGCCGAAGGCGTTACTCAACCCGGAAACGGGTTCCTAAGAGTTGCGCTCTAAAACCAAAAACATTATATTTTAGACTTATTGCTACCGTTTGCAAGGATGGAATATTAGATTTTTTTTTCTATGCACAGCATGTAACCTAACGCTTCTAAAGCACTTTAGACGGCCCACAAAAAACGGTTTCTCAACGTATCGCACTACAATTTACTACACAGGTGGAACCAAATGATAAAGTTTACAGTAAACGAAAAAAAAAAGCTTACTTCGTTACAGAGAAAAAATGAAACTGTTCTAGTCAATTTACGACGGCACTTCGCAGACGATGCACGCGTAGAGAAAATGCTGGCGACAGATGGTGTACGCCGCGTAGAAAAAAACGCAAAATGATTCGAATCATTTTGCGTTTTTTTCTACGCGGTCGTTTTCGTTTTCTTTTTTTTCTTATTTTGCGAGATTGTTTGTTCTGAAATGGAATCGGCCAGCGCTCCGTCGACACTGCGCAAGCCATCCGTCGGCAGTACTTATCTCTACGCCTGCATCGTCTGCGAAGTGGCGGCGTAAATTACCTCGAAAAGCTTTTTTTTTTTCTGCAAGATAAGTTTATTTTTTTATTTTTTACTGTAAACTTTTACCACGTGCTTGCACGTATGTAGTAAATGCAGCTCCATACGTTAAGAAACCGATTTTTGCGGGTCGTCTGAAGTGTCTTAGAACCGTTAGTTTACAGGCTGTATGTCTACTGAGATAAACTTGTTGCCTTACTTTGATTCACTATTCTACGAAACTAAGTAGCATTTTGTGAAAAAGTTTCTGGATTTTTGCCGTTTTTGCCATCTTAGAGGATGATAGCGCTCAGTTCAATAACATAGTGCTACGTTTACCGAATGCACTTTAAAAATATCCGAAGGAATTATTGCGTCATTACCACTCGCAGTCCATTATCTCTTTCAAGAGAAACTGCCGCCCTTTGATCCGTATCATGATACACCATTCTGTTAAGCTCCTTTCCATTCATCTGAAAAGTGGAAAAAAAAGTAATTCAATCATACGTCCTACTTATTTAAATTTTATGCTGCAAGATTAAAAGACACAGAAAAGGCACTTACATATTGTTTCACCGGGGTTCCTCCTTTTTCATACTGCAACAAAAACGCCTCCGGAAAAACATCGGCTGGTTGCAGATTTGAGTGGTGTCTTCATCGATAAACGGTGTTAGCTGATCCCCGTAACTTCGAGCCTCTATTATACGTGGATACACAAGCCTCCTTCTCCCATATCCTAAGAGCAAGAAAAGAAACCATTAAAGGAACAATAAGCTCATTGAACGACTCTATCAAGCAGCATTGCCGTTCACTTAACTCTTGGGCCCGAACCGTGCGATTGGATGGACCTTTTCCGAGAAGCGTCCTGCGCACGCGCGAGCGCCCGATGCCAAGCGGCGGAAGTCGGCACGAAAAATCGAGTAAATTTGGAAAGAGGCTGTGGATCACCGAGTAGAACACGTAATTGCAGCATAAACATAATTGTGTTGGCACAAAAAAAGAAACTAGATGGAAAGAAAAAGAGGACGTTTTGGGTGGACGCCACTGATGTCCCTCTTTAAAGTCGCGTTGGGCACGCGCCGCAGTTTAGAGAGCGAAGAAACTGGTAGCGTAGCTCCCATTATCGATTGGTGGCGCAGGCAGGTCACTTCCTCGATATTTATTTCGTACAGCCACCGCCTGGTGCCGACGGCATGTGGAAAAGGTTCATTCACGCCTTCGACAAAGGCTGGCACAGCACTTGGTATAGATACGAGCTGAGTTCCGTTCACGTCGAACTCTGGTGCTGCTTTTATGTCCAATATATGCCCAGTGCATGTGCCAAAGGAATGGTGTATACGGATAATGGCACAGTCGCAACTAGATGGCGCGAACTTCTCAAAATGCCCTAATATTTGTTCTACCTGCAAACTGACCGCTGATAAAAATATGACATAAAGTTCCTCCTGCAGGCTCTGGGTGAGGAGTTAGTTCAGCTATTCTTTTTAGCTCTTGATCTCTTTACGCATGGTTTAATCCTCTGCGGCATCGCTTAGTGTCCACACACACAAACAGAGGACCTAAAATTCTAAGTACTTGTGCATTTAAGAAAATGGGATACCCTGAAAAAAAAAAAAAAAACAACTTAGCGCGTGGCTCGCCGGTTTACGACAAAATTTCCCAATATATTATTTATAAAACTTCCACTTCATTCACTGAATGTGTTCACCGTACCTTAGCTGAAACTATTCGGACGCTACACTGCGGAGTTTTAGTAGATCGTTCCGATTACTACGATTAGGATACCAGATACTCCGCCGACGCCTTTTTGTGTCCACAGTATTAGTGTCGCCCACTTTTGTTGAAGGTATCGGGACGACCTACTAAGACTCGCTATCGTCTACCCAAATGCAACCACTAAAAACTTTCACATTATGAATGGCAGTGACCCAGGAGATGCAGCATGTTGTTGGGTCAGTTCCATATTCGTAGACAATGACAATTCAAGTTGCAGCAAAGAAGATCTTGATGTAGTCTACCTTGAAAACCAGTGGCTTTCAACTCGTGGCCAAATGATTTAACCTTGTAGTTCAACAGACAACCGTACCAAATGTGTAAATTTACGGCGGCAGTTAAAATCCGAGATTTCGCTCTTGACATTTTTAAGGCCTCTTTGTATACTATCTCTAAACATTATTCGTTAGGAAAATAAGTTAGACATACAAATCAGTCTTGGGCAGTCACGCGCTACTGTAACTTTGGTACTTTTTGGCGTCGTTTGACTGTAACAAGTTACTTTCTTAAAACAGTAAATTGTAACAATAGTTCTATTACTTTTCCTGAACAAACCTCGCACAAACTTGTGAATGCGTTCTTTCTCGCGAGTCACGTCCCGAATTTAGCCACGCGTAGTTTTGTTAATAACAATATTCTAGTTATATTTACGCATGGGCTTGTACTTTGAGCTGAACATTTGAGCCTTAGCATCTTGAAGCACAAATTATATTGCCGTATAATAATGAGTTAGCATTAGCGCCCTGGTACATGCGCTGACCTTAGACTGGTTTAACAGCACACGTACATAAAGTTCGCAACTGCGCCACGGGATGGCGCTACAGTCCCCGCTGGCTGATGAAACTGGTTGGGAAACACTAGAACCACTGTTTATGGTGTGATTCCACGTCAGTTCATGCAATGATGGTCCGGGTCATAATTTCGATATTTTTGTAAAAAATATATATTAAAGCCATGTTCTTGGTAGGAACATATAGCTATATATGTGAACGGCGTAACAATTTTTTTTTCTGCTGAGATATAGAATAGAGAAGCTCGATGCGTGGAAATTGAGAAGATTTCACAATGCTACTTTGCACAGTCGTCATTTCCTCATCGAAACTTTCACATCACCATAAATTGTTTAATACGTTTCGAAAAAGATATAAAACACATACACAAAAAAAAATAAAAATACCAATGAAATATTTCTATGCAAACAAAAATTCAAACATTGGATAAAAACGCGCTTTAGAGACACATTCACAATTGTTTTGGAAATAAACCATAGTTTATAGTACCCTCTTACAAAACATATCAAAATGCGCGTCTTTAGAAATTCGTTACGAACATGTAAAGATAATATGCCCACCATTAATTATCTTTTTGTTATTAACGCGGAAATGCGGCTCATTTCTCAAAATGTGGCAAGATTAGGCGTCGATATTTAAAAAAACTTCATCTTTTATTTTTTAAACTCCCTTGGCACTTTGCAGTAACTTCAACTAACCTGTGATGGCAAAACATTGAGTAACATATGACCTCCGAACGGGGAAACACTACGACAAACCTTCACTCTGAGCGAGCCGCCGTCTTCGTCATAGCGGCTTTGCCGCACAGCACCAAACATTTTGAGCGTTAGTTATGGGATGTATTTTATATTATTAAAATTCTTTTTTTTCCTAAGAGGTGAGTGTTAGTGACTTGAAAAGGGACTTTGAGCTGGAATACCATTAATTAGCTCACAATTCACAGAAACAAAACTGCCCCTCTGCAAATTCGTTAACTATTCACACATAAGCTTAAAACTCTCAGTTGTGCGAGTGGCCATGTATACATCCGGCCTCTTGGCATATGATGACTTCCACAGATGAGATGCCTGGATTCCTTTCACAGGCTTTACGGTGGTCCACTCCGCTTGCTTCACCGCACGAGCCTCTCGAACTCGGAGACAGTTGTGAGCACTGCTCGGAGTGGTTTGACGCTTTCCGCGAAGCACTGAAGGCATGCAGTTCCCACCAGGTACGCAGGCGATTGTACACGATTCTGCCCCCAATCATCTCGAAGAAAAGAATATTGCGTCTGGCGCCAGAAGGGACTGCCAACATGATTGATCAAACAAAAAAAACTGAAGCGTTAAGGTGGTTTATGGGCAACCTTGAGTGTACTACACGCGACGACTTCGCATGCACTGTTTAAAGCCCCGACAAAAAGGACGTCGTCAAAACCATGATCAACGACAACAAGACCAAAATCGTAGAAAGTTTAATGATACGCTTTATTAGGAAGCTTACCAGCTGTTTAGGAAGGACCATCCCCATCCAGAACTAAGCATCTACAAATTGTATTCCCTACGACCAAAATGGGGTAAAAAAAAAAAAGTCCCGAGCACGAGGTGTGCGCATGCGTATATTGCGTCAATTTAATTTTCAGTTGCTTTTAATGACAATAACAAATGCCCCAAAGTAGTCATTTACTGAAGACGACCTCAAGCGCATCTACACCTGCTAGGCTCCACAGAACGACTGCTTCCTGCGCCGTTGCGAAAAGTGCCCAAAAACGCAGAGTATCTCGCTGGAGTCGCTCCATCTCGACGAAGAGGAAGAGATCTGTTTCGCGATATGGGATGCCGGCGAACTCGTCAAAAATGTTATAGACACTTCCACCTTCCTGCGAGGAAATGGAGAGCCAAAAGTATATGATGCAATCTTACTTCCGTGACGTTTAACAAAGCCTGATACCTGACACAAGAACCGCCTTACCACCGAAGACACTGATGTTCCACTTAGATTTTGCGGAAAAGTGGACAATACTCGTCCCAACCGAAATGCAGAATTTTCATTGGAAAAAAAAACTCAGGTGTTCACAAGTGTGATCACATCCACGCAAGGCACGCAAAGCTTTGCCGTTGTCAGCGATGTACACGACGAATGACACAGCTCACGCTCTTCAAGCCCCAGAGGCCATAAAAGAGTATGTTGATGTGATATTACCCAGTCTTTTTTAAATACTTTTTGTATCAGACGGACCGGCGGTGCGTTTCAAGAATTGCTTCCAATTGCACGAATCATCTCGGAAGCCGTACTCTTCGGCAAGATGAATCTTTTCAGCCAGTGGACACGGAAAAAGCGCATGTGATGGAGTAGGTGGTATTCTTAAACACCACGCAACGCTCACTAACTTGAGATCTTCGCTCAACTCAGTGATTGTCACCGCTAGAGACTTTGAGGTTGAGGAAGTGCTACGTGAAAAAGTAACAAATGTCTGCATGTTCCACCTGTCTGCGGAACGGGTTCAAGAGTTTCGTGCACTGACGCAAGCAGAATTGACCACCGTAAAACCTGTGAGTGGAATCCAGGCATCTCATCTGTGGAAGTCATCATATGCCGTGAGGATAGATGTTTACATGGCCACTCGCGCAATTGAGACTTTTAAGCTTCTGTGTGCATAGTTAGCGAATTTGCAGAGTGGGGCCGTTTTGTTTCTGTGACTTGTAAGCTAATTAATGGTATTACAGCTCAAAGTTTTTTTCGCGTCACTAATACTCACCCCTTATGAACAAAATAATTTTAATAATATAAAATGCGTGCCATAACTAACGCTCAAAAAGTTTGGTGCTGTGCGGCAAAGCCGCTTTGACAAAGCCGTCGGCTCGCTCCGAGTGAATGTTTGTTGTAGCTTTAACCGTTCGGAGGTCATACGTTACTCAATCTTTTGCCATCACAGGTTAGTTCAAGTCAGTGTAAAGTGCCAAGGGAGTTCAAAGAAAATAAAAGGAGGAGTTTTTTAAATATCGACACCCAATTTCGCCACATTTTGAGAAATGAGCCGCATTTCCGCGTTAATAACGAAAATATAATTAAAGGTGGGCATATCATCTTTATATATTCGTAAAGAATATTTAAAGACGCGCATCTTGATATGTTTTGTGAAGTATCATGAACAATAGTTTAATTGCAAAAAACATTGTGAATCTGTCTCTGAAACGTGTTTTTATGCCATGTTTGATTTTTTGTTTGTATAGAAATATTTTATTGCTATTTTTCATTTGTTGTGTATGAGTTGTATATCCTTTGTAAAACGTATTGAACATTTATGGTGACGTGAAAGTTTCGATGAGGATGTGATGGCTCTGCAAAGTAGCATTGTGAAATCTCAATTTCCTCGCCTCGAGCTTCTCTATTTTATATCTCAGCGAAAACAAAATTGTTACGACGTTCTATATAGCTGAATGTTCCTACCAAGAACATGGCTTTAATATATATTTTTAACAAAAATATCGAAATTATGACCCGGACCATCGTTGCATGAATTGTCGTGGAATCACCCTATGGCAGCCTTACTGCCAGAGTAACGCCACGTTTTTTCCTGTGCCGCCTCTCACCGCAATTGGTCACACGCGGTACCATAGCAACGACCCAAGCTGGCTCGGTTTCCACAGCAACCAAGTGACCACTCGTCACGTGACCTCGAAAGAGCCGTGTTGTCACCGGTAGGAAGGCAGAGCACAGAGCTGGTGGATGCGAGTTTGTTAGGTGCCGAATCGTGATGTGCAGCTGTTTGCCAACGGTTTCGGGCTTCTTCGTGCTCTGTGACGCAGGTATAACGTAAAGATCTGAAAGAGTGAGACTTTTCTACCTCTTCCGTGCAAGATCGCTCTGGATATTAGCACCAGTGCGACAGCCTCAGTCATATCGCCGTAGCGGTTTTCGGATTTTCGAATGTGTTCCAGGATCGCTAAGACTTTTAGCATGCAGTTTTTGCACACTCCTAGCTTTGTTTGAAGGTTGAAACGTCTGAAAATCGATTCGAAGTTTATGCGTCGAACGTAGGGCCTTTGGGAAGTTGTTTCAGCCCCAGGTAACCGCATAATCACAGCAACCTTTAGCGGGGAAGCTCCTGCGATCTTTACGTTTTGTACTAGTCAGCGATGTATGATATAGATTTTAGTATAAAATTCTCGCATTTTTCTAGCTTCCTTTGAACGTTGGAATGTTTAAGAATGGATGCGAAAGTTGTACGTCACGTGTAGGGCCTAGGGAAAGTTGTTTCAGTCCTAGGTCACTGAATAACCACAGAAACCTTTAGCGAGGAAGCTCATGCGATCTTTAACATTTTGTACTAATCGTCAATTTTACGAATTGGCAGTTCTGAAGATTTTGATATAACGTGCTTTCGTCTGTAATAGCTTGCATTCGATCTCAGTGTTGTTTTGTGTGTTCTTTTAAGTGAAAAGTTTGTGTTTGCTTAAGTTACGTATATGAAATGTCCTGCAATATAACAATGCATCAGCACACACTATTAAACTTTAGATGCTCAGAGAGGTGTGTTCTGTCTTTGTAATTAACAAGTTATAGATATAATTATTTCTTAGAAGTGTGATATTTGTTTTCTGTTGCTGGGCCCGATTTTTACTCATTAATGTCAGTGTGCTATGGATGTTATTATCATTGTATGTATAGTCCTAAATATCCTTTTTGCAATACCTATAAAGGCCCTTGGAGGGAATAGAATAACATTCACATCACTGGAGTATGTTTTCGGATAAACCACATATTCAGGACAGGTGGAAGTAGTGCAGCCCGCATGCAACAAGTCTGTCAGTCGGGCATAGCGACTGCATTACGTTGCGCTGTGCGTTTTGCTGTACCCTTGACTTGATGGCCGGCAGCCATGTTTGTTTTCTATCCAAGCCACTTCACTTTCATTCCGCAGTGGTAATTTCTTCTGCATATCGCGACCACTGCAACTTGTGTACGTCTCATGTGGCAAAGTGAAGTCGGGTGATGCTTGGTGTCCAGTTTTGAGAGCGACAAACCACTCTATATTCTTCAAGCCACTCAGCAGCATTCTCCTTCAAAGTTGGGAATCGTGTGCTTTGTGGAGTGGACACAGATAATTGGCGTCGGCAAATTATTATCGCCTTTTGATGACGACCGACACCAAATCATCTGCCATTGCATTGTCACTCACCTGCTTTGTCGGGCTTAGTGTGCAAGCATGTGTCGTGCTTACCTCCCGTCGAGTTGATAGGCGTCGGGATCTTTACGGTAATGTCGGCAGCAGGGACAGAGGCCGCCGAAGATGCGCTTCAATATCCCGGGCACCTCTGGTAGACGTGGTCAGCCTCACCGCAGTGGCAGCAGAGTGGTCGTTGGTAAGCATTCAGTTCGCTACACCTCCGTCTTCCTCGGTGTTCATTGTTCAGCTTGGACCTACACTGCTTCTTCCCGACGCCGGGAATACTGCGGCGTTGGGGTGTCCCGCTGAATTGGCATTGATTACTAGCATGCACCCAGTAGCAGTCGTCGTGCCAGTGGGACGTATCACACCTCCGTCTCCCTCGGTTCTTTAGATGCTGCTTCGCTCGCAGAAGTTTCCGGTTGAAATGACTGTTGAACGTCTTAAACAATCTCGGCAATCTAAATAAAAGCCAGGTGACTGGTGGCAGGAAGTAGCTTCCTGATCTCCCGGACAACATCGTGGAGGATGTCGCGGGTGCCTGGGAGGCTGGTGTCGAAGTCGCAGCTGGACGACTCGAGTGTCGTGACGCTGGGGACCTAATGATAGCGAAGGGCTCGGGCATGCAGTGCAAGTTCAATGTTCGACGTCTCGGTAATGAACGCTTCGACTGTTGTCGTAGGGTTGCGGATAAGGCTGCCGAAGATGTTGTCCCTCACACGAGGAACGTGAGGATTCTTATCTTCTTGTCTTCTGTGGCATGAGGGTTGGCGCAGGCGCTCGATCAGGCGCCAAACCTCCTCCACGAAGGCGGTGACGCTCCTGTTGGGGCCGTGTCCTGGAACGAATCATGTTTCGGGCTCTCTCTCGTCGATGTTGGCTGACGACCTGGCGCTTCAGCTCGATCTTGCAAACTTCGCACGATGTGAAGAAGAATTCGTGGTTCTCAAACCAGTGCCTGGCAGTCTACTTCCACGACAACTATAGATTCTGCAGCTGCTGATCGTCTGTCCACCCGTTGTGTTGGGCGACAGCGATCATGTTGGTCAATGTACCTCAACGTCTTCATACGCCTCGCCCTGAAAGGGCGTTGGAGTGCGAAGTGCGACAGGCATGCAAACAACGGTGGTTCCGTGCGTGGTCTGCTGTATACGGGTTAGTAATCGTTGACTTAGTCCGCTTCAGATTTTCTGGTACGAGACCGAATTCTGGTGGTTCTTCCTGGTAGCAGCGACTGGCTAGGACTTCAGGTTCTTCGTGTTGTATTTGTGGGGTTCGCCCTTGTGGGACCTGTTTCTCTTACGGTATTTCTGCCGAGCTCGGGAGTGGATTTGGTTTATAGCTCCCCGGGGGTGTAAGACGCTGGACAGTCCGCCACCCGTGTCCCGTTGTCGGACAACTTCTCTGAGAAGCTGCTAGGGTGCAAACATTTCCTCCTCCTTAGACGTTGTCCGGCATGTCGATGATGATGTTGTTGTTGTGGGCTTCAGGGGATGAACGCCGCTGCTCGTGGGACTTGTGCAGCAGGTCCAGTCGGCGGCGCTGGACGAGAGCGATTGACAGTTAGAGGTCTCTCTCGCCGAGCTGGGTGATGTGTGTGGTGCGGTCAGTGCCCGCCCTCTCGCGATGAAGTTGTCCGCGTTCATGTACCGCCCGACAGATTTCAGGGACCCCGCAGAGCGGACAGAGGAGGCGCAGCTTTCCCGCTGGTAGGATGCAGCAGGCTCTGTGGGATAGCGATCCTGCAGGGTTCATCCGCGGAACGGCTCGGCGATGGTTGCCGTAGTGCCGCCCTGCTCTGGACTAGGCTGGTCCATCCATCGTAAGTCCGATACCCAGCCGAAGAGGTGTGATTCTCGAGCACGGTCATGCTAGCAACGTTCTGCAACACTGTAGCTATGCTCGGCTAGAGTTAGCGTTTGGCTCGTGAAAGGAACTGACCGAAGCACACCGCCATATTCCTGCTGGAGGACACCACCGAGACCACCGTCGCTTGAATCTGCCTGCAGAACGAACGGCTTGTTCCAAGTCTGGAATCTAAACAAGCGTTGTAAAACACGGCTTTTGAAAAGGCTGTGAATGCACATTGTTGTTGTTCGGTCTACACCTCTTGGCACTTTTTTTAGAAGGTGATTAAGCAGTTGAGATATTTTTGAAAAGTGTAGAATAAAATCACTGTAGAACGCAATCATTCTGAGGCATCTTTGTGGGCTCTTTACGTCACGTGGGCTTGGCTATTCCGTTAGTGCGAACAGCTTATCTTCGTTAAGGCGGAGAAGCGTTTTTCCGCTGTTTATTCGTACCCCCTTGATCGGACATTGAGTGATGGAGTTGGAAGTAAGCGTCAGGCATCCTAATCTTTTGTTAACACGGATATGTGTGCTAAACCAGATAAAAATATTGTGAGTTTCTGCATGCCGGTAAACTTTCAGACGACCACTTGGCCTGTCAGCACATAGAGGGTATTTACAGGACGCCATTTTGTTTGAGGTTGCTCGCAGCGCACGCTCAGAACGATGCTTGAGGACATCTATTTCTGGCATTTCAGAAGAAGCAAACACCGCGTGTGCAAAGCTTTGATCGGTGCCATAGCCTCCTATATACTGACAAAGCCTGCAGATCGCCACAGAGTGGCTGCCGAAATGGAAAAGGTGGAGCGGCAGACAACGGAGGACACGAGAGCCACGTGACTGGCTCCCGCTTTGGCGAGACGTCGAATTCAGCGCCTCTCCGCTGCCTCGAGACGCTGCGGCGAGACGCGAGGACCCGAAATTGTCTTTCGTTTCCTCGCCGCTGCAAAAGCTGTGCGCTGATGTCCAGATTCCCCAAGAAATGGCTCTATTGATGCTCTGTACTACCACATCTTCGCGCTCCAAATCTGCACCTGGGCACTCTATGGCTCCGTCATCGAACTGCCAGGCTTTGTGATTATAGAGGAGGCTATGTCGGTGTCCAAGGCCCTCGAGCGCACACATATCCACCCAATCAGCACACGGTATTGTGGTGATAATTCCCTCGGGTCGGGGAAGTCGTGCGAATACTACCTATATTTCCGTTGTATAGGGAGATTCGCGCGGGTACCATTTTGTTATTACAGGTATCGTCGGAATAACTCAACTATTGCTGCGACGCAATCCTGGTCATATATGGTACACGAACCTCATTTTTTCTGAATGTCGTTTTCGAATCGGCAATAACTGCGCAGTATTGGTCATTTTCGACCTATTCAAAAAATATAATGAGAGAAAATGGCCTCCATCTTCGGCTGTAATATAGGATATATAATTTATTGCAGCGATCAGCGATATAATTACACCAACAAATAGAATTACATACACACGAAATATGCGACAGTATTAAATTACGCGCCAATTGTTCTAAACAAAAATCGCTATAATTGATTTCAGACGAGTTGCAACACGCAATTCAGTTAGTGGTTTAAATACGACAGTGGCATTTTCGCTATATCACTCACGCCCTACGAAAAAAAGGAGGAAAAAGGTAGCAACAGCGCGTCTTCCTCCCTTCTACTGACGCGCCCCCATGCGGACACGAGAAGGAGGGAGGAACGAGACGTTTTTTCCTTTTCCAGGTAGACGGGACGACGTTTCTGCCCTCCCGCCTCATGCTTTTCGGTATCGTTTTTCTAGCATGTCGCGCACATTGTTTAATAAATTATGTTGAGCAGATTGAGCTTCAGGGGTAGCGAAGGCCGCCTGTAGTTCGGTCTCCCAGTTCAAACGTGCAGAACATTTCAATTGCATTGACATTTTACCACTAATTTGATCAAACCATCAAACCATGCAAACGAAGCCGTCAGAAACAGCCAAGTTCCGGAGCAACCACAGCAGTGCTACGTATACTAGACTAAGATGGCCGCACTGATCTCAATGACAATTGCTGAATCGCGCTTCCCGCTCCCGCGAGTCGAAGCCACCGGACGGCCATCTTGCTCGAAGAAGTTTTGCGGTTTTGCTAGCGTTGCAGGGGCTGGCGGCAGCTTGCTGAAAACACGTTTTCTACTCGATCGTCGTCATTCTTTGACGAACATTTTTAAGACCCTGTATAAAGGTTGAGACTTGCCGTTGAAAACACGTGGAAAATGTTTACGAAGGGCAGTGCAGCAAGAAAAAGCCAGAGAAAATAAATACAGATTTTGTACTACTAATTTGATTGCCACAAGCGTCTTACAAACAAAACAAACAAAACAAACGAAAAAAAAAACGCGCCGCTGATGCCTTCTTTTTCTCCCTTGCCCCTCTGTCGTCGCCACTGGACACTAGATCAAGCTCATTTCTGGACCGCGCGTGCCGCAAGTTACAAGTACAGTCACAGCAAAAGTTAAACGCTGCCAAGAAGCATATACTGGCTTTACGCACATTGCATTCGCGAAACACATCCACATGGCGCCGAAGCGAATCTTGATCGGTATCCAAGCGTGCGAACGCACAGAGGCGCAGCACTTCGGCGTGCCAACGAAGCTTTGATCAGGCCGCAAGACCGGTGACATTGCTTTCGACGATTTGTGCCTTTACATACGGCTTCAAGCACATTGCACTCGCAGAACACATCTACACGGCGTCGTTCCTTGATCGGTATCCAAACGTGCGAAGGCACAGAGATGCAGCACTTCGGCGTGCCAATAAGCGCTGACCTTACCGCTACACCGGCGTAACTTGCTCTTCGACAAGTTATGCCTTTTTCCTGCGGCACTGCGCTGATGTAAAATCTCCCACGTGTTTACAACGGCAAGTCTCAACGGTTACACAAATTCTTAAAAAAAGCTTCGCATAACCGCAAATCGTCTACGAGCAGGATGGCCGTCGGTGGCTTCACTCGCATTCGGCGAACAAGTGGGAAGCGCGATCAGCAGTTGTCATTGAGGTCAGTGGATGGCTGCCTCCAGTCTCGAACTAGATCACTACCCTAGTGAAAATACACCAGGCCGAGCGCTGGTGTGACTTGATGTTACACCAGACTTTTTCACAGATGTGATTTGGGACATTTCCTGGTGTTCTGGTGTGACACCAGAAATCTGGTGTGTTGGTGTGACACCAGAAATCTGGTGTTCTGATGTGACACCAGCAATCTGGTGTTCTGGTGGGACATCAGGTTTTGTTGTAGTGTGATACCAGAGCACCTGTTGACTGGGTGTTGCTTTACTCACAAAAAGGGTACAATGATAAGTTTGACAACAACGCTGCTGTCATATTACTTTATTAAAAAAGCAAAAAAGCACAACAGTAAAACTTCGGAAGCTTTACTGTTGTAGGGAGTTGGCCGCGATCAACTGGGGTTTGTCCGGAGCCACTGCCCTGCGTCGAAGAACCGGACGCCCTGTCGTTCTGCAATTCTTGGCCTTTCAGCTTGCGGTTGACTCGTGTCTTAGTTACGCTGATCCGTTCCGCGTACCCCTCCGCGCCAGAAATCTCCTCTTCTAAGGCATCACATTCGACAGATGGCTCGATTTCCTTGTCCAGCTCTTTCAGGAAGCTTCCTTAAGTAGAAGAATATCAAATGTTTCTTCGAGCTCACCGATGTCGGTTGGATCCGTGGCCAGCAGGACGCCAATCTCGTTGATGATCTTTGTTGTGGCGGCTCGCAGGGTAATCCTCTTTCGCTTCAGGCGGTCGACGCCCTCCTCGCTCGTAGTAGGCATGATCTGGCCGTTAATTCCCGGTTTTCGGCACCAAAAACTGTAATAATTACTAGCTTTCTCTGTTGTTTTGCTACCAAACCAAGCTCGTCGGAAGTCAGGAAAGCGCACCAACACACATCTTTTCGGCTTCGACTCACAAAGAAGACTTCTTTATTTTCTCAAACTTAAACAAGAATACCGGCGGAAAGGGAAGAGAAACCCTCGAAGAGGCGAGCCGGCGAGCGCCCCAAGCTGCTCAAGGCCACCCGGGAAAGTTCTCGGGACGAGGGGGACACTTCTTGAGCACAAAGGAGCCCGCCGCGGGGTCTCCGGCGACCACCAAGACGGGAGGAAACAAGGCACCCCGTCGGGGGACGGGGCGGCACACAAACTAATAGAAAACACGCTCGCGGACGGGGGAAAAGTCAACAAAAACACAACTCTGGTGTCACATCAAACTGCGTGGTGTGCACACCAAGCTGCCTGGTGGGCACATGAGCCCTTGTGGTGTGACACCAGACTCTCTTGGTGTACCCATCAGGCTGATGTGCGGGTACACCAGCATTTCTGGTGGGCACATCAGGCTGGTGTGCTCGATACACCAGCATTGCTGGTGGGCACACCAGATATTCTGGTGTCACACCAGGATTCTCTGATGTCACACCAGGATTGCCTAGTGTATTTTTCATTGGGGATATATAGCTGCTACGGAGCAGAGTAGCGCAATCCTTTAATCCGTATGTTTGCCGACAGCGTGGCCAACAGAGCAGTTCGGCGCGAGTGACGTGGTACTCAGGGTTCCATGAGGCTATGGAGAACACGTGGAGATCGACGCAACACGGCTGATTAAAAAATAAACGAACGCCGAGTTCACGCTTTTCGAAACTAGTCTGTCGGGAAGTTGGTAAAGCACTAAAAACTTTATCTAACTTTTCATCATATCACATGCGTGTGAAAATTCTTAGAAGGCGATTTCCAATGCAATGGCATTTGAAGCAGACAATTTTCGTACGCAGCGGAGATGAAATTTATGGGTTGGCCGGAGTGGGTCACGTGAACGGTTTGACGTCGCCGTGATGTCGCCGCGTCGTGTGCTGCATGATGCCGCTCAGAAAATTAAAAAAATACGTCTTTACATGACACAGAACTTAGCGTAAAATATTTTAAAATGTGCCATAATTTTGCCATATACTATTATCGTTCCGTTCTTCCACACAATATTGAAGTAACGAGTTTCTCACGTTCCCCTTGCACTTCTGACTGGCGTTAAAACCTGCGGGCGTCCACCACTAGTCGCCGAGAGATGGCGTTTTAGATTGCGCTACTATACTCCGAAGGAGCTAGATAGTGCTCTATGTTAAACGACCACTGATCTCAACGGGGTAGAGCGAATTAGAGCGATAAACCGGGGATCCGGTCTGCACTCGAAAGTGACCCACATAAGGCCGCTGCCATTGTACGGAAATTGGACTTGTCACGTGACCGAATCAAATACGTCACGTCACAGGTAAGATAGCAGTGCCCAGGCAGCGGCTGGCCCCAGCTGGGCCGGAGCATGGCCGGAGCTTGTCGGATGCTTTGTTCGTTGTCATTCGCCTCGGCGAGTTGATTTCAGACGCGGAAGCCGCCATGTAAGGCCGGTCGAAAGCGACTTCAGAGTTCAGCGCGGTGTCTCACGTAGGTATGACATGAAAATACGCAGGAACGGTGTGCATTTCGCTTGTGATCGACGGGGATATGGCCACGAAAGAGACAATCGGGCCTGTGTTGCTCGGACCTCGGATTGATTCGGATATCGCAAAGAAAATTTTTATGGCGACGTTTCTGTGCTCTCGCTTACCACTGCTATATTCGAGGTCTGCAGTTAAGCATGTGCAGTGCATCTGGATACTCAGTTTAGCTAGCGAAATTGCGTGAGTCGTGTTTGGCAGTGTGCAATCGTGGTACCGCTTCGTTCAAATAATCGAAGGCTAGCTTTGGTTGTGCAGCGCACCGAAGAGCTGCCTTTAAGCTGGTAGTTCCTGTGTGGTTCTCTAGGTGATGCTGTGCTGCTTCCTAAATTTTTCTGGAGTAGATGTGCACTTTCACGGAGCACAGCTGTTGCTGTTGGTATTGATACCGATGGTCTGTCGCACGTTTCTTTGACACAAACGTTTCATCAGCACTGCTGACGCGAATTGCAAGCTGTATGGACATTTCATCGAGCGTGTTACCTACCCAGTTCACCCGTTCCCGCCACTTTGCGGCGACAGTCTGCAGTGACTGATCACCAGAAAAGTAGTCCCACATGCATTTCAGTTCAGTTCGTCCACGGCAGTCACCAAACCCCGAATGAGAGGATTTATTCGGACAGAATAACACTAAAGCAATGCAGCTTCTTTAGTGGTCAGGATAGACTCTCTTCTGTCAATTTTGTTATATTGTCACGGATGCTTCTTCCAGTCCTACCTTCTATCAATATTTACTATTCTGGAAAGTTTCAGGATTGCTCGGCTGTCATCGTATGTTCTGGTGGAGGTGCTGGGTACTTTGCCCATAGCCCTTCACTCTGTGCGCACCCTGACGGCTCCTCAGCTGAGTTGCCCGATAACGGGACACGGGTGTCGGACTATCTCGCGTCTTAAACCCTTGGCGAGCCGTGAACCTCGTCCAATCCCGAGCCCGGCAGAAATAGCCGCAAGACGAACGAGTACCACAAGAACGAACCTCGTAAATACACCACAAAGAACCTTAAATCTGAGCCAGTCACTACTACTAGGAAGAACCGCCGGAATTCAGTCTCCTGCCACAAAAAACAGAGGCTGACTAAGCCAATAATGACAAACCTGTAGCAACAAACCACGTCTGTTCCCACCATTGTTTGCATACCCGTCGCATCTCACACTCCGACACCCTTTCACGTAAGGAGTATGAAGACGTTGAGGATTGGATTGAAGAACATGACCGTGTCGCCCGCCACATTGGGTGGACAGACAACCACCTCCTGCAGAACCTGTACTTCTCGTGGAAGAAACTGTTGGGCACTGGTCTGAGAACCATGAATCCTCCTTAACGTCGTGGGAAGTTTGCAAGATGAAGCTGAAGCGCGCGTTCATCAGCTAACATGGAGGAGAGAGAGTCGCCTTCCTTATTCTGTCCAAGACACAGCCCCAACGAGAGCGTCACCGCCTTCGTAGATGGCGTTTTGGCGCCTGATCGAGCACCCACGCCGACCCTGGTGCTACAGAAGACAAGGAGCTAAGAATCCCATGTCTCTCGCGAAGGACAACACCTTCGGCAGGCTTGTCCGCAACCCCCCAGAACAGTTGAAGGGTTCATATCACCGAGGCTTCCAACATCGAACGTTATCTGCATGCCCGAGCTTGTCACAATCAACAACTTCCCGGCTTCTCGACACTCGAGTCGTCCAGCTGTAACTTCGACGCCAACCTCTCAGGCATCCGCGACATCATCCACGACGTGTTCGGGGGAGATCAGGAAGCTACTTCCTGCCATCAGTTGCCCGGCTTTTATTTTGATTGCCGAGATTGTTTCGGAAAAATTTTGACAGGCATTTCAACCGGAGACTTCTGCGAGCGAAGCGGCATCTGACGAACCGGGGGCGACTTTCGCCACAATGGCACGATAACCGCCACAGGATTTCCCTTAGTATTCAATGCCAATTCAATGAGACACCCCAACGCCGAAGCAATCCCGACATTGAGAGTAGGTCTGCGCTGAAAAAAAGTACACTGAGGAAAATGGAGGTTTTGAGAATGACCGACCGTAAACCACTCTGCTACCACTGCATGAAGACGACCATGTCTACCGGAGCTGCCCATACCAATGAATTGGCCTGCGAGGGTTCGTGCCGAACGACCCTCGACCACGTCTCGAGGAGCCGACCGGGAAGTTGAGGATTATCTTCGGCGGCCTTTGTCCCTTGTGCCGACATTACCCCGAAGCTCCTGATCCCCGTCACTTCGACGGGATGTAAGCGCGGAAAAGCAGGTGAGCTGCAATGCAATGACAGTTGATTTGGTGTCGGTTGTTGTCCAAGGATAATACCTAATAGTTTGCTGACACCAACTATCTGTGTCCGCTCCACGAAGCACAGATTTTCCAACTTTCAGGGAGAATGCCGCTGAGTGACTTGAAGAAATAGAACGGTTGGTTGTTCTCAAAAGTGGACACCAAGGATCACCTGACTTCACTTTGGCACACGAGACTTACTACGGAAGTTGCAGTGGTCGTGGATGCAGGAGAATTCGCCATTGCGGAATGGAAGTGAAATGGCTCCAATACCAAAGAAACATTGTTGCCAGCCATCAAGTCAACGGTAGAGCAAAAGGCACAGTCACGTAAGCAATACATTCCCTAGCTTGCTGCATTGATACAGAAAACTACCAGGAAAATTTGCGGATTAGAAGCCAGCCCTCTAGCTTCAGTGCATCAGATGTCAGTGACGGCACATGACGTATGATTCCAAGACGGCATCAGTCAGACAAAGTTCCCACACGACCAAACTGAACCCCGACGTGCCAGGAGTGTCATCCGACAACAAGGAGCACAGGTACTACGACTGAACACCTGACACTAGACTGTCGCAGAAAAAACTCGTTATCGGACCATTTTCTAGGAATCAATAATTATGTAATCAAGTTGAAATAAACATAAATGATACACTAACCAAATAAACATAATTCCGGATGCCTTTACGCCTTCAGAGTCTGTACACCAATAATTATGTTCACTGCATGCGCTGGACCTTTTGAGAACACTCGCATCTCTGACCCTTCAATATTAATTAATGGAGCATACCAGACTGGCAGGCTGGTTGCATGGGGCTCCACTCGTTCTACCTCTCCTGAACATGTGGTGCATCCGAAAACCAACTCCAGTGATGTGGAAATGTTATTTATTAATTTATTCCCTCCAGGGGCCTTTGTAGGTATTGCAGAGAGGATACTTAAAACTACACACATGATAATGACATCAAAGCACACTGACATCAATGAGCACAAAACGGGCCCAGCTACCGAAAGTACTTTACCCGTAAGAAATAATTGTTGATGTAACTTGTTAATTGTAAAAACAAACACACCTCTGAGCATTTCACTTAATAGTATGTGTTGATGCATTGTTATATAACAGGCCACTTCCTATACGTGTGACACAATAGACCATTCAAGCAACACAACAGTCACCATTTTGTTTCGGCGTAAAGGACACGAATAGGGGCCAGTTCACGTCAAAGGCTAATGCAGTATTCAAGTCCAATAGGCGCTGAGCCGAGTTCATGGTGATGGCTGACATAACATTCTTGTGGAACAAATGTCCAAAGTATGAAGGCCCTGGATAATTAGAGTAGTAGCTACTATAATTCGTTACAGTGCTCGTCTGCGCAGATTTGTCAAACACCTTCACTCCGTCTCTCTGATTGGTTCGAGAGGTCTATGGCGGTTGCCCTTTTCCAAGTTACAGTGAAAAGAAGTATAGGCAGCTCACACTTTTGAAAAAACGTCTATTCAAGAGACTGAAAGGAATGGTAGTCAACATTTTTCAACAAGACTCTTCTTCGGGCAAGGGATGAACACAAATATGAATCATCTTGTCGAGGTAATTATAACAAGTAAATAATTGATCGACTAATACATAGTGCATGACGAAAATAATCCCTGGAGAAGGGGAACAAGATGGACAAAGGACGAACACAAATCTTCAAACACAGCTAGGTGACTGGTGCGCGACCGAAAAAGCGTCCTGGTACTGGGTATGCGCTGGACCCTTTGGGGACACTCGCATCTCTGACCCTTCAATATTAATTAATAGGGCATACCAGACTGGCAGACTTGTTGCATAAGGCTGCACTCGTGTGTTAGTCCTTTGTCCCTCTTGTTCCCCTTCTCCAGGGAATATTTTCGTCATTCTTGTCTAGCTCGCTTGCACCTTTGCATTTAATTGCATTTTAATCATAACCTTAAATTGCAAGCTTCACCCTTGTTGGTGTTAGACCGGTGGCAGCTGATAAAACCCGTTTGTTCTACTGACGTCTAACCCCTGGTTAGCTCAGTTGGTAGAGCGCTCCACCTGTAATGGAGAGGTCCCGGGTTCGATACCCGGACCAGGGCAGGTTTTTTCGGTCGCGCACCAGTCACCTAGCTGTTTTTGTAGATTTGTGTTTGTCCTTTTTCCCTCTTGTTCCCATTCTCCAGGGATTATGTTCGTCATTCTTGTCCAGTTCGCTTGCACCTTTGCATTTAATTGCATTATAATCACACAATGCACTCTTGGGGAAAAAAGTATGGCTGCAATAAATACTACGAAAGAAAAAAAAACGTGCAGTTCATCTTTTACTTTCGAGTTGCATTACATTTAACGAATTGCTAAAATGTGTGGTTCTATTTCTGGACATCTAAAGAGTGGGGCTGCATTTTTTCTAAAATTATACATGATAGGATGATGGATTAGACAACCATCTAAGAGGGGTCTGATTATACACATGGATGTTACTGTTGACTATTGGTACCAATCGGCAAAGTAAAGAGTCTACTAATACTAATTTCTAAGGGACATCGGATGCAACATTTTGTGCACTGATCAATCAATAATGTGGAGACTTGCTGTGTTGTGAGCTCCAATGGGACAAATAAACTGTTTTATGAGCATAAGTAATGAGTTCGCGTGCACGTCAATTAAGCAAACGCCAGCTTTTCACTTCAAAAAAAGCATTGCCATCAAATGTAGAATCGTCGATTAGCACAAAAGGTTAAAGATTGAAGGAGCTTCCTCGCTAAAAGTTGTTATGGTTATTCGGTGAAGCAGGGCTGAAAGAACTTCCGCTAGGCCCTTCCGCGACGTAGACATTTCGCTTTGATTCTCAGACATTCCAACGTTCAAACGAAGCTAGAAAAATGCGAATATTTTATGCTAGAAGTTAAATTGTGAAATTGCCGATAAGTACAAAACCTAAAGATCGCTAGAGCTTCCTGATGAAACTTCCTGTAATTATGCGGTTACCTAGGACTGAAACAAATTCTTTGAGGCCCTACATCTGACGCATGCATTTCGCGTTTATTCTCTGACATTTCAACGTTCAAACAAAGCTAAGAGAATGTGAAAATTTCATGATTAAAGCACTGAATTTTCTATCGATTCCCGAACACATCCGTGAATCCAAGCACCGGTACGGCGATACGGCTGATACTGTCTCACAGGCTGATGCTTTCTCACAGGCTGATAATGTCTCACAGATGATCTAGAGCGATCTTGCGCAGAAAGGGTATAAAGTCTCATTTCTTCATATTTTCACATTACACCTGTGTCAGCAAACGCGAAGAAGCCCGAAGTCGTCGGAAAGCCGCTGAACATCACGGCTTCCGCGCACCGAACAAACTCACATTCGCCAACTCTGGGCGCTGCCATCTTAACGATGACGTCACGGCTCTCTAGTGAGGTCACGGTGACGATGTGGTCACTTTGCGTAAAACATGGCGGCAACCGGGGGGGGGGCGGAGGGGGGCACTTCCGCGCTTGCGGTTTATCACGCTAAGTTCTCTACCTCGTTGACTGATCTCAATGACAATTGCTGGACTGCGATTCCCTCTCCCGCGAGTGAAGCTGCTGGACGGCCATCTTGCTCGTAGACGATTTGCGGTTTCGCTGACGTTACAGAGGCTCGCGGCAGCGTGCTGAAGGCGCGTTTTCTACTCGTTCGTCGTCGTTCGTCGAAGAAGATTTTTAAAACCCTCTTTAAGGGTTGAGATTTGCCGTTGAGAACACGTGGAAATTTCTGCGAAAGCGCAATGCAGCAGGAAGAAGTCATAGCAGAAATAAAGTTTTTGTGCTACTTATTTAAGCGCCATAAACGTCTAGAAAAAAAATGAGCCATTGATGTGCCTTTTTCTTTTCCCTTCCTCTCCTGTTCTGTCGCCACTGGACACTGGATCAAGCTTGTTTCTGAACCGCGGTGCCGCAAGTTACAAATACAGTAGTCAAAGTAAAGGTGAAATGCTGCCCTGAGCTAGATACGGCTTCACGCACATTTCACTCGCAAAAGACATCCACACGGCGTCGATTCTTGATCGGTATGCAAGCGTGCGAGAGAGACGCAGCAGTCGGCGTACCAAGGAAGCTTTGATCCCGCCGCGAGACCGGCGAAACTTGCTTTCGACGTGTTGTGCCGTTTTCCTGCGGCACTGCACTTTGGTAAAAGTTTCCACGTGTTCACAACGGCAAGTCTTTAACGGTTACACAGGGTCTTAAAAAGCTCTTCGGTGAATGACGACGAACGAATACAAAACGTGTCTACAGCACGCAGCCGCCAGCCTCTTCAACGCTAGCAAACCCGAAAATCGTGTACGAGCAAGATGGCCGTCCCGTGGCTTCAATCTCGCCGCAGCAAGCAAGCTGGGAAGCGCGATCGAGCAGTTGTCATAGAGATCAGTGGGGACGATGTTTTGACGTTGACGATATTATGGAAACCGCGGAAACTGCGTCCAGGACAGGCTGGTTTTGCTGCGATGTGCCTGGGAGCCTTCTGGGCTGAGTTCGGTTTTGCTTTCTGATGCCGAGTGCCATTGCAACCGGCAATCAACGTAGTACTGTATTTCTGAGTGTCACCAACATAGCAGCAACATCGCGATGGCAGTGGTGTGTGTTGTAAACAGAAGACTGGAATTATCGCCGATGTGACCGTGTGTTCGCGTATCAGTAGTGTAACCGCACCATAAGAAGACGAAAACTGTCGGGCTTTGATGACGCTGGTCAGGCCGTGATCGGAGGTGGCGGTGTTTCGCAGGTTCACATTCCGCTTCACAATAAAGAGTCTAAGACCGCCTGGGGTACTACGGTGCGGTCGATTGGCGTGCGGATAGCCATGTTGGAACACAATCTGAACGGTGGTTCCTATCGTACAGTTGGCCAACTTGACTGTCGTCTGCGATGTCCTGTTGTCTCCTTCCAGATTCCAGACGCCAATTGGCTTAAACCTGTTATACCTCGGAGTGGCACAGGTTGGAGAAAACTTTATTTTTCAGTTTTGTTTCCACTCTCCACTTAGAATTCTGTCTCCTTCCAGAGAGCGATTGCTCTCGAGGAAAGGACTGAACAGTTTGGAAATATGACGGAAAGAACGTATCTTGGCCGTTTATAATTTTAGCATGAACGGAGGATCGCAGTAAGGGAGATATTCACTCACTTTGCTGTTTAAATATACTAAGATTCCGGAGAAACTTCCCTCCCAGTGGCGCGCTGGGATGAGCGTTAGACGTCTTTGAGCCCGCCACGGCGTAGCTCTGTACATTTAACACCTTCCGCAAGACGCCGCTTTGACCAGGGTGTCGAACCGGTCATTATTTCGGTTTGGTTCAGGTTCGGGTTTAGTAGGATTGTATTTTGCTCCGGTTCGGTTTCGGTTTAGGGTTGTGCACATAATATTACTCCGGTTACTGGTTTTAATAAGCGCGAACCGGTTCGAACCGGTTCCTAACTCGACCTTTGAATATTGACCAAGCACTTCCTGCAGCCTTTTCTGACACGAGATGCTTGGAATAGGCCCATCCCAAAACTACTCCGTCTTCAGGCAGACCTGAAAACCCTGCACAGTGACGTGCACAAAATGCACCATTAATGTGGCTAGGCTATTACTTGTATATTATTGTTCTTAAGTGAACTACAGGGTGATTCGAGGAGACGCCAGGCTCTTTAAATCGACCGCAAAATTCGGTTTCTTAACCTATCGCGCTACGATTTTGTGCAGCGTTGCCCACAGATGGTGCTTTTTTTGTAAAATTTTCAAAGAGCGAACTTACCTGAGGAAAAAGTAAAGAAAGAAAAAGACTTAGCTCCTATGGAAACGCAGCGACGCCACCGGTCTTCAAACGACACCCCGCCGTTTCGCATGGGAGACAAGAGATGCCGCAAGCGGTCGCGACGCTTACTGCCGCCAACGAACGAACATACGACGCCTAGAACCGGCGTCTTTAGCAGACAAGCAGTTCCTTGTTGTTACAGCGCCTGTTTTTGTTTCTGCGACTGTCGCCGCCTGGGGAACGCGCGCCACATTTAAGTCGAAAAGAACGTCTGCTAAACACGCCGGCTCTCGGCGCCGTATGCTCGTTCGTTGGCGAAGCTGGCGTCGCGACCGCTTGCGCCATCTCTTGTCTCCCGTGCGAAACGGCGCCGTGTTGTTTGAAGACCGGTGGCGTCGCTGCGTTTCCATAGGACCTAAGCCTTTTCTTTCTTTACTTTTTCCTCAGGTAAATTCGCTCTTTGCAAGTTTTACAAAAAAAATGCACCATCTGGGGGCAACGCTGCACAAAATCGTAGCGCGATAGGTTAAGAAACCGAATTTTGCGGTCGATTTAAAGAGCCTGGCGTCTCTTTGAATCACCCAGTATATATAAGCGAACGGCTTTCCATTTTAAATGGTATCTTTTGCACACGTAGCTGTGCAGTATTTCATACTCTGCCAGAAGAGGGCGTAATTTCGGGGTGGGTCTATAGACCATTCCATTTAGCGCTCTCTGGGGGCACCATTTTGTTCGACCGCAACGCCCTCTTCTTACATCCGGGAATTTCAGCGGGTTCGGCGGGGTAAAACGAGAGAGAGGGCACGCGCCCGACTCCGCTAGTAAACGACAAACCGGGAGATGGCCGTTCTCCATCTTTGGGCTGTATCGGCGGCCTTATGGAACATCGAACTCTTGCTCGTGGCTGCCGTTTTGAAGTGGTTCGCGTTTTTAGAATAGTTATGTATTCTCCAAAATCATCCTACAGCTCTCTCTTGTTCTATATCTGTAAATGATCAACTAGCATATCTTTTTGTCCGTCACTTATATAGCAGTTGAGTCAGCCGGCAGTACGACCCTCAACTACTGCGTGTATTCCGGCAGAAGAGCACGTTTTTATTTATTATTTCAGACTTCCACTCATGGTCGCTAAAGGCCTACACCAGTACGACCTTTGTATAGTAAAAGATGTACAGCAACCGGATTTACTTTTCACCAGAGAGACCGGCCAATCTGACACAGTTTTCCCTATTTTTTTTTATTTGCATGCAGTTAACAGCGCTATTGGACCCTGTGGGTCTTTTTATCTAGCATAGTATTACACGACAACTGGCATACCAAAATCTGCGCATCTGCGCTTGAAAGTTACAAAATGACGCGATTTTAAACAGAGTTTGCACACCAGCCGGACGCTAGCTACAGCCCACTCGGTGGAGCAGACGACATGCGGGGTGAGAGGGGGAGTGAATTTTTCTCTCTACCCTCTCTGCTATGACCCCAATGGAACGGTCTATAGACCTTTCAAAAAAGAGCTTGTGGCCAGTGTCATCTTTAGTGTTCGGGCGTATAGGGCGTGCTTCGCTCGCTTTCCGAAGCGACGAACACGCACGTGTTGGGCTGTGAAGATCGCACGCTGGGCTGTGGTTTTGTAAACAGTAAAAATGTCTCTAGCTGGATTCTTTGCCTTCTACAAGTTTTCTTTATTTTGCTCTGTACACTTGTTTTCTAGACATACTACTTGCTCTCGGCGCCAAGTAAGATGTCGCAGCTGTGCCCCAGAGTGGCTGACAGGGGAACGAGAGGAAACAAATGTGCCGTAAAACACAGAAACAGGTACGTCGAGGGCCCAGTTGGGGTAGTTTGTCAAATCCCGTTAAGCTGTGGTCGTGTAGTCATTGGACAGACTGGCCGATGTGTCAGTGACCGGGCAAGTGAGCACACACGTATAATCAAATGTGACTACATCTTGACAGCGCTTCTGGTTTTGGTGAAAAAACGCTGCTCTAAACACCTTGTGGTGATGCTTTGTTTTGTGAATTTAACTTTGTATCGCAAACAACGCTCAATGCAAATGACCCGGTCTGAGGGATTCAGAACCAATTAGTTAGCATAAATTGTTAACGTTAAGTCTGTAATAATATTATAACAGTAATCACATTTGAAGCTGTCAGCCACCGAATAAAGTTTATTTAATGCCACCACAGCGAACGACGTTTCTCGAATGCTCAGTTGAAGAAAATGAAAGAGGACTTCAAACAATAACAAGAAATTGGTTGAACAGGCGACATCCTGGCCTTGCTAGTCTGACAAACCTACAAAAAATATACAAAGAAACATTTTCTTCTCTCCTCCCTCTCCCCGGCCTCCTTCCAAACCGCGGCGCGACGGGGAATCATCGCCGGGTAACGTTGCTTCCAACAACCCATGTTTTCTATTATTTTTTTTTAGGGTGACACTTTTGAACACGTTGAAAAAATATTGCTTTTTATTAAAATGTACCAAAGACGACCCTAAAACTATACTGCCAATGCAGCACGGTCCCACCTTCCTTCAACGTATCGCTGCACTCAAGCGGAACGTCACGTGGTGCGCTCTCAATGCTCGATTGGCTAAATGGCTCATCAACTGCAACTGCGGTCCATCTTAAATTCCAATATTCGTGGACGCGTAGGCTTCCGTGACTATAAAAAGATAGAGTGGCGCAATCCGCTCCTGACACTTGGACATTTCGTAGCCAAGCGGCCAATCGGTGCTTTGAAATCGCGCCGCCGCCGCTACCGCGCCGCTAGGGTCAATCCAAGAAACTAAGGAAAGTTGAAGTCTCCTGGATGCCTCAGTAGAGGCGGGAACTGAGCGAGCTCGATGACCACGTGTTCTTTTTGTGTCTCTGCTTTTGATGATAATTAATTATTAGAACGTATGCAAAAAAAACGAAATGTAAAAATATTTGATAGTATGTAGGATGTCTTGGGAATATAAGAAAAAATACGACCACTACTTTTCCTATTAAGACCAATTATTGACACAATTGGCCATGATCCGCTTTTGTTGAACCGGTAACCGCCACATCAAATTATGGTTTCGTTCCGGTTTGGGTTCAATATAAAGCATGCGACTTCAGTTTCGGTTTTGTACCAGTTCAGCCAAAAATAACGGTTTTGATCCTGCATTCACGTTGATCGAAAAGCGATTTACCTGCCATAAAGCTTCGCTTACACCTGAGTTAATTCCCCCTCTGCAAAGATTAATTCAAGACGACAATCGCAGCCGCACGCGAACAGCACAAATCGAAACAAATACTATAGTAGATATACTGGCCACGACGTGCCGTGCGGGGAAGCAAACACATGGCTTGGAACCGCAGTGCAGCGGCTTGATTTATTGGCTTTCAAATAATTACGGCGTGAGCATTTACTTTTTACTAAGAAATTCACCCCCTGAGCAATCTAAAATACTCTCAGAGGTATGACAGTTCTGAGAAAGAAAAAAAAGACATGCTGGGAATAATATTTAAATATTCAAGCAAAGCAAGCAGAACATTTTTTTTGTAGAACATGAATTGGGCATTACCTAGTGCCACCTAGACTAGCTAGTTGCAATTACTCTGGTTGACCCTGCCATCTGGATGAGAGTGATTTAACCTTCTTTCACGCTGCGGGATAATTTCTGGTTACCGTACCACAGCGGCTTCGAGTTTGCTCTTTTGAGAGCGGCTTTTGGTTCCGCGAATTGGTTTACCATTCCTCCGCAATGTGTGGTTGACGAAGGAATTGTGGCTCAAGGCATAGCGAAGGTAAGACTTAAAGTGCGCGAAGTAACTGGGTATCGGTTGTCTCCGTTTAACATCGCAGTGCTGACGACGATAAGACTGAGTAACTGCTGGGTGTGTTCAGATGAGGACGGTCATGGTGGTGTCATGCCTATTTTTTGTTTTCAATTAAATTTTTATATGAGGTAGCTAAACCTGTCCACACAACGGGACAGGCCTTACTTTTGCAAGATACTTCCTTGTATTCGTGAGAAAAATCGCATTCGAGAGAAGGTTGAAACAACGATTTTCCCAACTGTGCGATGACGCAACTTTGAAGGCTGGAGGAATAAAGACTGCAGCTTTCTACACCGTCATAATTTTTACGTTTAATGCACGCATACTTTACTGCCAGAATTAGTTAAACTTAACTTATATGAGCATATATTTCAAGCGAAATAAAATGCCAAACTTGGCTTCTTGAGCAAATTTCACATAATAAGGCATTTTTCGGCGAATTTTTAAGTCGCTTTAAATTTATATTCTAAAGCTGAAACTTTTTGTGTCGAGTGTTTCATGCTTTGTGAACTTTCAAAAAATTAATTAGCGTTATACTGTTGAAAGTATTTTCTGCATTGCGCCCGGAAATTTCGTCGAAATCGAAAAAGTCAAAATTTTGCGATTTTTGCGCGGCAATTAAAAAAAAAATTATTCTCGATTTTCTTTAAATTTTACCCGATGGGCCCTTGATGACCGGTAATTGCAAATCTGCAAAAACATGTTGCATTATTTTGTTTTAAAACAAGAAAATAAATGTGTAACCAGGTCGTGGTCGCATCAATTACCGCTGGGGCGTTTCTGTCTTAACGACTAGTGGTACACGAGCGACGCATGCCACAGTATCCGTACTTGGTCATATTAATGCCCAGGCGCCATGAAGCACTCTAGAAATAACACGTGAACTTGTTTTTATCGGTGATGTGGCTGATATTGCCAATGAATATCGAACTTTACGGCGCGTCCGCATACTTATTAGGTACGTGTTATACTTGACTGGTTAGATGCTCATCGTGCTACCTTTTCAGATTAGTGCTTTAATATGAGTACTTGGCTGACAAAATAATTTAATTCGTCGTTCTAGCAACCGCTAGGACCGAACGATGTTACGGAAGAACCTTTGGCCCGACTGATAAAAGACGTGGCGTGAACGGAAGGTTAAGCCGGTGGTATATTATTGCATTGTAACGCATGGCGTAGCTGGACTCCAAGACGGAGCATAATTGAAGACGGCGGAGGAAAACAGGTGTTTCTTGATGCAGACTTGCCGACAAAATAAGTGACAGCCCCCCCCCTCCCCTCCCTGAAAGTTAGGCCGAAGCAGAAAGTGAGACCGAAGGTTAGATCCTGCGCGCGCGCAAAGGCGATCGTATTTCACCGATTCGAGGCAGCGATACGCGATACCGGCGGCGTCCCCTGCGCGGTGTAAACATAACCGGCAGGGCGTGTGGCGATGGTAAACAAACACCAGAGTCATTCCTCCTGCGGTGGCACAACAGCCCCTCCCTACGGTAGAACAAATACGAAGAACGGAGGAGGCGAGGCGTGTAGATGCAAGGTTGGTGAAGATGATATTAATGCAGTGCTTGCATACTACAAAACGGGCGAGCTGGATTGCTCAAGGCAAAACCCGAATAAGGAAGATGTTGCGCGCGTGAAAATCAGGGGAGAGACCGAATGGGTTCTAAAACCAAAACACCCTGCGCGAAGCATACGGCGCGCCTACAAACTTGCCCACCCCAGCTTTGCGATTGGCCTCACAAAGTTTATACCTTTGCGACCTCATTGGGTCAAGTGCTTGTCACACCGGGAGGTGTGTGTTTGTACCTACTGTGCCAAGTTCCAGCTATGTCTCGTGAGGCTGAAAAATACGACAGGGGATTCACATTCTGCGGAAGATGTGCAGGCTCTCTGTGTATGTCCGCAGCCTACTTCCTCTTGCTTCCTCGGCAAGTACGACCAGTGCCCAAGAGCGGAAGAATCGACATTGGAAAAATTCGATATTGGACATGATGAGGAGGTAGTCTTCGCCACATGGGAATTAGGGGAGTTAATTAAGAAGACGCTGACGGCCGCAGCGTTTATCAAGGAGCTTCAAAAGACTGTGATAAAGTGGATCCCTCACAACTACCTCCGACGCGTGCAAGCAAAGGCAATACATGACGAGAAGCAGTCTTGTGAAAGGGGCGCGAACGTTTTCCACTTTGACTTTGCCGAGAATAGGACCGTGGTGCTTGCGGACGAGGTACAGGCGTACCATTGGCAGAAGAAACAAATCAGCACCTTTACGTGCGTTGCGATGTCAAGGAAGTCGACGCGGAGCTATGCCGCTATTTGCGACGATCTAACTCATGACTCGGCGCATGCATGCTTGGCCTTGTCAAAAATTAAGGCACACCTCGAGGACAACGCACCAATTTACTCTCGCCTCACTTACGTTAGCGATGGAGCAGCCGCTTAATTTAAGAACCGGTAACAACTTCACTAGTTGCATTGCATTGAGCTCCAGACGACGAAGTGGATCTTTTCGGCAACAGGGCACGGCAAGAATGCATGCGACGGGGTAGGGGGCTTGCAAAACACCAAGCCTACGGATGGCGAGCTTGAGGCATTTCGAGAACGAAAAAAACTAGCGTGGACGGACGCCAAGAGGGTGCCTGGAATCCAGTCTCTTCACATGTGGAAATATAAAAAATCAGATCAGGAGAATTCCTTGTACGTGGCACGCAGCGCGGACTCTGAGTGGAAGAAGCCCTGAGTCTCTTGAACGTGTTCTAGTAGATTGCTTGTGTCACCAAATCCGGCTCTCCCCCGATATATTAGAGACTCTTCTCGTTGAATTACCCGGAGACCGACCAAGGCGTACATCACAGTTTACAAATTCCTATGCCCTTCAATATAAACAAGACCCCGCGAGACAAACGGTTCGAAGGCCCTCCTGCACCTGGTTTGATATGTCGCGCTTTCAACCACGCTCTTTTCGTCTCGCACGAAATGCGACCTGTGTGAACACGAAGTCTGCTCTGGAATTGGAGCCGTGATATTCGATCTGCGAAAAGAGGAATCGAGCCCGGGAAAAGCGACGGTGGCTGGCCAGGTCCGTGCTGAAGAAGCCTCCACAAGAAGTGTGTGTATGTGTGTGTGGCTGGCCTCATCGAGCTGCCCACTAGCCCACCGTGGAATCCACCGGTACCACCCGCTTTGGACAATGCAACGGAAGAGGCCGTAACTCCTGGACAGTGACATATTAGATACTCCCTCCACCCGCTAGCTCGTCAGTATTGCAACGGTTGCTAGTAATTCAGGGTTTTAGGAGTTCAGCTTTCAATTGTCTAGTAATTGTTTTTTCTTCTGTGTATTCGCTAGGTATTTTTGCATTTTGCCGCCCGCGCACCGGCAGGGTGAAGTGCTAAGACTTTTTATTGCCACGTTTCGGTACTTGTGAACCCCATTATATTATTTCTGTTTCTATTTCAATCATCGTTTTAATTAAACTCCTGTTATTTTAAAATTCGTGTTACGTCCTCTTTATTGGCAAGATCTCACCGTGGTGTAGGCCGGTCGACTGATCAGCAGTTGTTTCTTTCTTTTCTGTTTATAGTGAACCACGTACCTGTGCGCGTGTGACGCCTTACGGCATTCGGTGGCGGCGCTGGCTGATTCACACCAAGAGCGTTCTAATTGCAAATAAACATCTGCAGGTTTTTTCCACTCTGTGACCCTCTTGAAATTTCATAAAAATATTTCCCCAGATCGATAACCCTCTTGCCCCCTTAACCCAGTCACATATCATGACTTTTCTGATTGCGGATGAGGCGTCGCAAGAGATCCTGTTGGAGCGACTTGAGTAGCGCTCGAGCGCACACTTGGCTGTTGCCTTCGACTCTGAACCGCTTACACTACCTAAATCCCCTCTAACTCAACCTTGATTTCCACTCATTCGCCATTGTTTCTCGAGATATAAGCTGTTATCGTTCCGCCCTAGACACGCCCGCCATCGGTCGGGGCAGAAGCTTCCGCATGTCGCTCGTTCCAAGCGATGCCTAGAGAAACGAATCAAACTATTTTGTCAGCAAGCTTTCTAGCGGTGCCCAGAAATACGAATCAAATTATTTTGTCAGCCATGTACTAATATTAAAGTACAAACTTGAAATGGTAGCACAATGAACATCTAATCAGCCAAGTATAACACCCTAATATGGATCGGACGCGCCGCAACGTTCAGTTTTCATTGGCAATATCAGCCACATCAGCGATGAAACCAAGTTCACGTGCTATTTTTATAATGCTTCGTGGCGCCTGGGCATTAATATGACCAAGTACGGATACTGTGGCATGCGTCGCTCGTGTACCACTAGTCGCTTAAGACAGAAACGCCCCAGCGGTTATTGATGCGACCACGACCTGGTTACGCATTTATTTTCTTGTTTTAAAACAAAATAATGCAACATGTCTTTGCAGATTTGTAATTACCGGTCATCAAGGGCCCATCGGGTAAAATTTAAAAAAAATCGAGAATGATTATCTTTTTTAATTGCTGCACAAAAATCGCAAAATTTTGACTTTTTCGATTTTGACCAAATTTCCGGGCGCAATGCAGAAAATACTTTCAGCAGTATAACGCTAATTAATTTTATGAAAGTTCACAAAGCATGAAACACTCGACACAAAAAGTTTCAGCTTTAGAATATAAATCTAAAGTGACTTAAAAATTCGCCAAAAAATGCCTCATTATGTAAGATTTGCTCCAGAAGCCAAGTTTGGCATTTTATTTCGCTTGAAATATATGCTCAAATAAGTAAAATGTAACTAATTCTGGCAGTAAAGCATGCGTGCATTAAACGTAAAAATTGTGACGGTGTAGAAAGCTGCAGTCTTTATTCCTCCAGCCTTCAAAGTTGCGTCATCGCGCAGTTGGGAAAATCGTTGTTTCAACCTTCTCTCGAATGCGATTTTTCTCACGAATACAAGGAAGTATCTTGCAAAAGTAAGGCCTGTCCCGTTGTGTGGACAGGTTTAGCTACCTCATATAAAAATATGATTGAAAACAAAAAATAGGCATGACACCACCATGACCGTCCTTATCTGAACACACCTCTGCTTTTGGAACGGAAGTTTCTTTTGTGCGCGGGGAGAGCTGGCTTTGGAAATAAACACAGTTCGCAGAAAGCTCGTGTTACACTCGTATTTGCTGCTCTTCTCGTCCCGTGCAAGAAACTTAGCGTCCTCGTTAAGCCCTCATTGAGCTCTATTTGCTCGATTCGGGGCCGCCATAATGGGATGCAGTCAAAGGAGGAACTTTTGCGCTCCTGCTTTAGGGACGAAAGTCTTTCCCTTTAATTAGGAACAGGGGTTGCAAGACCGTTCCTTCCTTTAGGAAGGACTATAGATGCATTTTTTCTAACAGCGTATTTGTCAACAATATTGTGTAGATACTCGCCGAATATTCTTGTGCCACTTGGGCATAGCTTGGCTGCGCTGCCTCCGAGGAGTGCACAAGAATGCACGATCGACATCCGTTCCACAGAATCAAAATCATTGTTCTTAGAAGACAACAAATGGAAGCTAGTTCTGAGCTTGCGCTGTAAACAACGTCCAACAATATGGCCTCCTGTGAATGCCCCCTATATCCGGCGTCCGTCTTTTTTTATGACGTTAACAATCCTCAGGTGACCACCATGCTGTCCTTCTTGGTTGAACCCCGTCGGCTGTACTTCGCCCAAATGAGGGTGAGACCGTCGTCGACGGGTGAGACCGTCGTCGACGTCGCTCCTTGCCAGTCGGTGAGAAAATCTCATCTTGAATGGATGATTGGGCCTTCAAGAAGTATGATGCTAAGCACATATTCGCTGACTACGGGGCAGTCGAGCAGTAGTCATGTTTCGTGGCCGGCGTAATCGAATTTCGTTCCATCGGAGCGAAGTCCGAAAGTACAAGGACGGTATGTACATCCCACCAGGGGACCACCACCCCGGCGGCGCAGAAACCGCTCGCCTTGTCCGTGCACCTAAGGTACCTAGCAGCCCTCGCCGCCCGACTGTCCCCTGCAGGGGGCACCTGTGAAAGCAGGTGTTTGGAGAGTGGCGTCTCCACGGACCCCGAGCCATGCGGGTTCGCCCGCCCACGTCTGGCTGTGCGTGGCTTTCCCGTGTCCGGGGAAAAGGGCATCCTGGTGGTTGAGCCGAGCCCGGGGTTGGTTTGGACCCTTCGGGGCCCCCCGGGTGAGGCAATACACCACTTCGGCCCCCGCTTCTCGTAGACGGGAGTCCTGGTAAGGCCCGGCCAGGATGATTCAGTCTAGTCGCCTTTCTTCTACTATCCCCTCCGATCTTTCACTTTTACCTTTCCTGTTTCTTTTACTTCTCTCTTAATTCTCTTACTCCTTTTTCACTCCTCTTTGGCGGCAAGGGCTAACCTTGGGTGGCAATGGACCTCTGTCTTGACCCACACTTGGGTATAGTTTCCCGGCAGCACTGTTAGAGTAACGTTTCCAGCAAAGCCCTTTTTGTTATGGTGCGTTACCTAACCCCTTGTTGGGCTCGGTGGTGGGCGGTGCACCGCGGATTCCGAATTTCCTTTCGCCTTTCATGGCTCCCTCTCAAACCAAAACCCCCGGTTCTGGACGCGCCTCTAAGAGGCAGCGTCCTGAACTCTCTGTCATTGCCAAAGATCCTGAAGACGAAACATTCCCGAGATTCTTGGTCATTCACTCTGAAAACCAAGACCAACCTCTTGCCAAACTGTCGCCTTTTGTAGTTGCGAAAATCCTAGACAATAACATTGGTGCAGAATACAAAGCAAAGAAACTGCATTCCGGAGACCTACTCGTTGAGGTGGTAAGGAAGTCGCAGAGCTCGACGCTTTTGAAAATGACATCTCTTGGTGATCTGCCGGTCACAGTGAGTAAGCACAGAATGCTGAACACGGTTCGTGGGGTCATCTCAGAAGGTGACCTCCTTTCGACCAGTGAGGATGAAATCTTAGAAGGCCTACGAGCATCTAAAGTGGTTTCAGTCCAACGCATCACTTTCAAACGTGAGGGCACTGAAGTTAAGACGAAACACTTGATTTTGACATTTGAGCGTCACACACTTCCGGTGCTTGTCAAAGCTGGCTACTTGAACTGTCGCGTGCGACCCTATGTCCCTAACCCACAGAGGTGCTTCCGATGCCAGCGCTTTGGTCATGGGTCGCGCAGCTGTCGGGGAAGGGAGACGTGTGCAAGTGCGGGAGCCACAACCATGTGGCCGACGTTTGTGAAGGTTCAGTTGCCTGCGCTAACTGCAGGGTCCTCACCCTGCTTACTCTCGCTCCTGCCCTCTGTGGCGACAAGAAAAGGAGATTCTTAGCTTACGAGCCAAAGAGAACTTGTCATATCCTGAAGCAAAACAAAGGTTTTCCTTCATATCCCAAGGTACCTACTCCGACGCGGTGCGCAGGGGCCCTGCACTCCAGTACGGAGTCCAGGCCACTCAGTTCTCTCTCGAGGACTTAGCGGGCCCCTTTCAGGCCCCGAAACAACCTGCGGGGAAGCAGGGTGCCCCAGGTGACGCTGGGAGCACACAGACTCCCCAGTCGCAGGCACGACCTCCGGCTGACCGGCAGCCTCGTGCCAGTGGTTCCTCTAAAGATGGGGAGCGAGGCCGTCGTTCCACCTCCTCGGAGGCGGCCGCGTTCGTTACGGAGCAACAGGGCCCACCTGCTGCTCCATCAACGTCAAGACGGACGGCGATGCGAATGGCGGGAGGGTCCCGGCCTGGTAGCGTGGAAGCCTTCTTCGGCGGGGTCTGGCCGTGGCCGGAGAGCTCGTGGCTCAGGTGTCCGACCACGTCGGAACTGGCAAACCTGCGTCCAAGGTTCAGGATGCAGTGGGAGCTGTTGACGTTGCCGAGCTCCTCCGGTCCTTCCTCGGATCAGGAGGACATGGAATGGCAAACTGCTCAATCAAGACAGAAAGGAAAAAAAGCCGGTGGTTCCTCCTTAGGGTGTAGCACAAGCAGAATTGCTTGATTCATTTATGAAATCTTTTATTCTTAAAAATGGGCTCTGTAATTCTTCGGTGGAACTGCCGTGGTTTATTCACTAACCTTGCAGATGTTGAGTATCTTTTAGAAGAGTATAAGGCATCTGCCTTATGCTTGCTTAAGGAGACACTTGAATACATCGCACACTAACTTTCTGAGACACTACAGTGTGTTTCGTAAAGACCGCCCTAGCACGTCCATTTCTTGCGGCGGTGTTGCGGTGGTGCTTCCAAGACATATTCCATGTGCTGAGGTTCCACTTCAGACGCCACTCGAAGCTATCGCTGTTCGTCTCTTGTTGCATAAAGCCATAACTCTATGTTCAGTGTATTTTCCACCTTCTCTTTCTCTGAAGTGACAAGATCTCGACTCTCTTTTAAGACAGCTTCCAGAGCCCTTTCTTTTACTCGGTGATTTTAATGCTCATAGTACCCTTTGGGGTAGTGACCATACAGATACACGTGGAAAGATAATTGAATCCATATTATTTTCACATCCGCTATGCATTTTTATTACTGGCCATCCTACATATTTTAGTCCATCTGCATCCTTGTCATCTACATGCATTGACCTTTCTATTGGCAGTGCAAATCTGCTACCCGACTTTTCCTGGACTGTTGAACAGAATCCCCATGGAAGTGACCGCTTCCCCATTATTTTAACATGTAAAGACACTCCTCAGTCTTTACCTACGCGCCATCCACGCTGGAAGTTTGAAAAGGCAGACTGGAGCTTTTTAAGCAGTCGTCCCTCCTGGCTTGTTCTCGCCTCGATCAGCTTTCGATTGATGAGCTCAACCATCTTTTAACATCCCATATTCTCACTGCAGCCTCACTCTTCAATCCCTCGGTCGTCTGGACAGCTTCCTAGACGACCGAAGCCATGGTGGAATGAAGACTGCAAAGAGAGTCGCAAGCAGCAAAACAAAGCTGGAGGTGTTCTAAGACGTTGTCCAACTCGGGATAACCTGATATCTTTCCGAAAAATGAAAGCTCGTGCTAGGCAGATTCGTCGCAAAGCGAAACGCGAGAGCTGGCAAAAATATGCGTCCTCTATCAATAGCAGTACTTCTCCCAAGGAAGTATGGGACAGGATTCATAAAGTAAATGGCTCATATCATGCTTTCACCATTCCACTTTCTTTTCCAGAAATGGAAAATGCCCAAGCAATCTTGAAGAGCAGGGCAACATTCTTGGCGAGCATTTTGAATTTATTTCCAGCTCGCAGCACTATTCGCCTGCATTTCTGCAACATAAAAGGGAAAGCTGAAAGTATGGTACTGAAAACATCCGGTGGTGAACGCGAAGCTTATAGTGCCCCCTTTACCTTACACGAACTGGAACATAGTGCTCCAAAAACTCTAGAGGTCATCAGCTCCTGGTCCAGATGGCATTCATTACTATATGCTTCAACATCTCCATCCTTCCACACTTGATATTGTTTTATACCTTTTAATCGTATTTGGTTCGAGGGCTACTTTCCATTGGACTGGAGAATGGCAACAATCATACCCATACTCAAGCCCGGTAAGGAGCCATCATGTGCGGCCAGCCATAGGCCCATCTGCGTTGACTAGCTGCTTTGGAAAGACTTCTTGAACGAATAATTAATAGACTGATGTATTTCCTTGAACTAAACAAACATCTAGATGTGAACCAATGCGGGTATCGCTCGTCTCGGTCCACTCTTGACCATTTAGTACGGCTGGAGACAGTCGTGCGCGGGGAACCTTCGTCCATAGACAACATTGCCTATCTGTATTTTTCGACCTCGAAAGAGCCTACGATACAGCCTGGCGCTTTGGTACACTGAGGGGACTTGTATGATCTGGGTATTCGCGGTCGAATGCTTCGTACCGTTGAGAGCTACCTCCAGCAGGCGTGCCTTTTCGTGTTCAGATAGGAACAACTTTATCTAAAGTGTTTGTCCAGGAAAATGGAGTTCCTCAAGGGAGGCGTTCTTAGTGTCACGTTGTTTATTGTCAAAATGAACTCCCTTGCATTGGCTATCCCCCCCATCGGTGCAATATTCACTCTATGTAGACGACCTTCAGATCTCTGTGTCCTCTTGCAATCTGTCACTATATGAGCGACGAATTCAGCTAACCATCAATAAGCTATCAACCTGGGCCAATCAAAAAATGGGTTTAAGTTTTCCTCAGATAAAACAGTTTGTGTTTGCTTTTCTCGGAAACGCGGACTACTTCCTGAGCCTGTTCTAGCACTAAACAATGCCACAGTCTCTGTGAAGCCTGAGCACAAGTTTCTTGGTCTCATATTTGACAGCAAACTAACCTTTGGTGCCCTTATTAAGAATCTAAGATTAAAAGCTCACAAATCACTTAATATTCTTAAAGTCCTGTCCCACGATCCTGGGGTTCTGACCGGACGTGCCTTTTGAGGATATATCGCTCGATAGTGCGATCACGACTAGACTATGGCAGTATTGTCTATGGTTCAGCTAGGCCTTCCATTCTAAAAATGCTCGACCCTATCCATCATCTTGGGTTGCGATTGGCGACGGGTGCCTTTCGCACGTCTCCTGTGCCAAGTCTGTATGCAGGAGGCCAACGAGATGTGTCTCTTGAGAAGATTTTCACTGGGCGTTATGTATTCCCTGAGAGTCAGGTCCATCTCTGATCACCCTGCACGAATGGCTGTGGAAGACATGCGCTCTGGAAAAGAGCAGCTCTCAGAACAAAGCCACAACTGTGCCTCCCTTCTCTTTGAGATTGAAAAGTGCCTGTGAGAACATGGGACTCGATTGGAGGCCTCCGGTAGTGCAGTCTACTGTTGCAGGAGCACCATGGGAGCACCCTGTTGATTAAGTGATCTTTCACTCACGCAATACAAGAAAGGGGATACTCCCGATGTTGTGTTTCTTCAGGAATTCTTCGCACTGCAAAGTCAGTATGGCGAGATATGTAAGCTTCTACACAGATGGAGTGCAAAAGACCGGAATCTGCATGTTGGGTGTTCCATGATTGGCCCGACAGTTCAAATTGTTAGGCGAATCAACTCCTCTGCTTCATTTTCACAGCAGAGCTCCTATGGTCTGCTTGTAACCATAAGCTACATACTTGAGCAAAAAGCTATCTCGCTCCATCGTATACACCGACTCCCTCAGTGCATTGCATGCGCTGTCTTCACTGGGACCCTCAAGCACTTCCTGCTTCTCGAACTGCGGAAATAAGGTTGTTGCTGCCTCAAGAAAGGGATACGAAATCATATTCTGCTGGATTCCCAGCCATGTGGGCATTCCGGGCGATGAGGCAGCAGATCGCGCAGCAAGTACTTGCGTGAAGCGAACAGTTGATCTCCACGACATTCCTTATGCAGACTACAAAGCTCCGTCTCAGGCGTCACGTAAAGTCCAAATGGCAGGCTGAATGGGATCCAGAAATCGGCAACAAGTTGCACATGATCAAGCCTCTTTTGAGCGAATGGCAGAGTGCACGCCATCAGGAACGCTTTTTTGAGGTTGTCCTGCTGCCGGCTCAGGATTGGTCACACTCGTCTGACTCATGGCTACCTTCGTGGGGACGATGCCCCCACTTGTGAGCAGTGTGACAATGCTTTAAGCATTCTACATATTCTAGTAGAATGTCCCGCTTATCATGCAGAACGTCTTTTGTATTTTTCGCATTTGTATCAAGAACCAGTCCCACTACGCCCAGCTCTGCTCTTAGGTGATGATTCTCTTGTGACACACACTAATGTTTTCAAATTTTTAGATAGTATCGGCCTTCTACACCGACCTGTAGCTTTTTTAACCTACAGATCATGCCCATCACTCTTTTACCTTTTTGGTACCCCATTACCATCTTTTATCTAATCACTGGCTACTAAAGCCTCTTTCTTCTTCCTAAACCCTTTCCAGCAATAGTCTTGTTTTTGGCGCTCTATGGCCTTAGTAGCTTTTGCGCCACAAACACCAAATCAACCAACCAACCAACCAACCAACGCCCGACTGTCCCCTTCCTGCTAATCATCTCACTTCATAGAAGGAACAGGCATTATTTCTCCAAAGGTCCTTGCCGCACCGCCATGCCAAGCGTCTTTTACCACCTTTCAATGAACTAATAAAAGTATCAACGAAACTAGACTAAAAAGTCGCAACCGGGCGTCTGTAGCAGCACGGTTACCATGGCAACCTTTCAGGCTCAAAATGGATATCACTATTGGCGCTTCTGACGTCGTGCATCAGATATTGTTGCGTCGTGTGTCTACTCTTGCAGCTATGCAGTGGCTCTAGAAAACAGCTTCTGCAAGCGCCGATAGATTGCTACGGGGTGTATATTTCAAGAGGCTTGTCATAGCAACGGACGCCACACTAGATTGCCCGGTTAGAGGCAGCAAGGCCATGACACAATATTTAGCGGCCAAATATCTCCGGCGACGTCGCCCTTCGCCAATTTAGGCGCCACGCATTGGGGAACGGCGGATGTGGCGCGTGTTAAGCCCCCGTCTCGTTCATGCTGCGTCGCTGCGACAGCGTACGGATGGCTCATTACAACATAATAACCCTCCTTTGGCTACCCGTACAGCCCGTCTCGCGACGCGCCACCGGCGGCCCAACTACTGCCTAGCCCCGCTGTCCACAACTGCACCTCGGTCGCTAGGTGTTACGTCACGCCATCGCTCTCTATAACCAGCCAATCCTGAGCGGCGGCCATTCTTCATTACCTGATCTGCTCGATCCAGGGTAAGGAGCGATTTCAGGAACGTTCACCCCGCAGAAGAGGGGTGAGGGGCGGCACTCGCTATGCTTTGTATTATATAACCGCTGCGCGAAAAATTAACGTATTTCTTTGAGAATCAGCGTAACGGCAGCAGCGGTTTCGGCCTATTTTTGTTTTCGTGTTATTTTATTAGGAATTCGGGAAAACATTGATATCTGCCTTCTACCTTCCCGTAACGAGTGTCCTCACCTGCAGGTGGTTGTTTAAAACACATGAACTACGCTACATTTAAACTGGTAAATCCCTTGAGAGGGAAGAGGCACAGCATATCCTTCGCCACTTTTACTTGCTTCAGTATTAGATACTTCATAGACGTGGAGGAGTATACCAATATAGACGGTAGACCTTAGGTGAAATAAAATGTAATTTGAGGTCTAAGAAAGAGGTTTGCAACCCACACCAAAGCGAGAAGATTATATCTCTTGCGGTTACTTCAAAGCCAACTAGGGTTGGTTTAGCGCAGCAGTGACTATTTTCAAAAAGCAAACGAGCTCATTCCTGGTGCGGGATACCAACGAACTTCTCTGCATCCAAAGGTTGAAAAATATGGTGTACGTCTCTTTCGATTTGTTTCAGAGGCACCTCAAAGCTAAACTCTATTTGAAAATGTTTACACCAAGCCGTTTACCACATAGTAAAAAAATGAATGCAAGTGAAGAAGTGTAAACTTGTCCACGTTATGCGTATAAACCAGCGACACTGATGAATCGATTAATTAATAAATTAAATGGTGCCTATTGTTTGGGTTAAAATTTTAAGTTACGCCCAGCGCTAATATTTATACAGCCAGAGGTTAGCCTTAGTTTGCGTCTGGTGTCTTAGCTGTAGATGAGAAACTTAGCCAGTGCAGTGCCATTGTCACTTGGGGTCCTTCAAGGGACGCTGAAACACTTTTTGAAAAAAACAAGATAGAGGTGAATTTTCGCGTATTATATCCCTTGAATCTGAATATCACGTTCGTTTTGTTCGAATGTGTAACTAAACGCGAGAAAACACGAAACAAACCCGATCAGTTGTGACGTCATATTAGGATCTTTGGGACGTCAAGCGCCTGTCGCTCATGTGGGCAGCGCGTGCAATTGCAAGTTTGCCAGGTATATTTTTCCGCACTGACGCCCGTCGTGAATAGCAAGAGTGCTCGTGCATAGCATCGACAGGCGCTGTAGATGCGCGAGAGCAGGGATTCTAAAAATTCCTAGTGTGACGTCACGCCCTGGGAAGTATAGGCATCAGCAGTACTTTACAAATTAATTTCTGCAGCCTCCGTGCACCAAATGGAAAAATAATCGCGATATTCTTGATCTTCGAGTCTAAATGAACACGATATAGGTGTTTTCTTCGAATACAACTACGCGACCGCACGCCTGTTCGATGCGCACCCAGATCGAAACGGGCATGGGTAAGGACTCAACCCAGAATCTCTAGGTTCTGCAGCGCGAGCTTTCGCTTCAAGAGTTCCAGGCTGTGGAGTGCTAACATGCTCGGCCATCGATAGCCGCTCCATCCAGTTTCACGAAAATTGATAATAATGTAAGTTCTTAATACATGGAACCATCGACCGTTTAAGGACTTCCAAACAATTAAAACAGTCGCTCCAAGAAACTGCATCTCATGTAGTTACAAAACTTCCAAAGTAAGAGCCGCTGCCAATTTTCTAAAAAATAAAATAAAAAGAAACATTATAAAAAAACATTTATTTTTTGCTAAGCATTGAAGCTACTTTTTTCATATACAGGCATGACGAAATCAGGTTTCATGCGGGGCTAACTAAAGGTCGCTTTTTTTTACACACGTGGTTAACTAAAGGCCCGGGCACGTCCAGTGTAGAGTCACTAAATCTGGGGAAAGTAGCGCCAGTGCCTTCCAGCCCTCTAGCCGGACAGAAACAACTGCCAACATACAGACAACAAAACCTCTCAAGGTGATTGACTGATCGGTCTCGGTTGCCATGGCGTCCGCCATTCTTAGCCTTTCAGATATTCGAAGCTTCGAAAGAGGCGTTCCTACTAGTAGCACCAAGATCGCTCTGGAGCATCATCGTACTGATTTATTTAGTACATACTGTGGACCTTGAAGGTCCGCAGTATGTACTAAATAAATAAATGAATAGCGTTTTTCGGCCAATATGAGCGTCTTCGGAGCTGTGCACTCAATAACCTTATCACTCCATTCTATCTCCCCAGATCTCTTAAAATTATGCTGCTCTTCTTGCGTCGAAATAATAAGCGGGGCTAGTTGGTTTTTCCATCTCAATTGAACGCCTAAAAAGAAGGACAAGAGGAAAAAGAGACAACACGTTGGCGCATTCGCAACTGAAAGTTTAATTTGAAAAACACATTTGTATACGGTTTGTAACACACCGCGGCATTACCCTAGCCCGCACTCTTTCTGCAATTATACAAATTCTCTATCAAGAAAGGCCAATGATGGCATGCTGTCACACTTGGTTGTGCGTCTTGTTTTTATTTCAAAGGCTTCCTGTATCTGTCTTGTTGTTTTATTCCTATGCCTTCCGAGGATCTTAATCTTCGAAAAAAGTTGCGTGCACTCGCATCTATTGCAATCCACAGCCAAGTGGCCTGAGGGTGACTGTGTTTCGGCAGCAGCATGCTTCCTTGAACGGTAATTAACGCATCGCCCAATTCGGCCCACGTAACAGCGGCAGCAAGAAAGTGGAATGTGATACACCAGACGCGTAGAGCATTCCACACATTTTTTGTGTGGTTTTTCTTGCAGCCATCACTCTTCAAAAGAGGGATATCTCTTTTTTTGGCACAAACCAGATAGCGAATTTGGAGCAGAAAACGTTCAGCCTTTCCACTCTGGTGAAGAAGGAAGACCAGCGAAGATGTACTATAGTGGGGCGACCTCAAGGACGATGGCTAGAGGACGACGTCTAGGACGATGGCTAGAGGACGACGTCTAGGACGATGGCTAGAGGACGACGTCTAGGACGACCTCAAAGACGACGTCTAGGACGACCTCGAGGACGACCTCAGGGGCGACGTCTAGAACAACCTCAAGGACGACGCCTCGGACGACCTTAGAGATGACGTCTAGGACGACCTCAAGGACGACGTTTACGACGAACTGAAGGGCGACTTTTAGGAAGACTCCGAGGACAACGTCTAGGACAATTTCAAGGACAACTTTTAGGACGACCACAAGGACTACATTAAGGGTGACTTCTAGGACGACCTTGAGCACAACCTCCCGGACAACCTCTACGACAACCTCAAGGACGACGTCTAGGACGACCTCAAGGACGACTTCTAGGACGACCTCGAGGACGACATCTAGGACGATGCCTAGCGTAATTCAGCCTTTTCCACTCTGGTGAAAACCAGAGTGGAAAGGCTGGAAAGGTTGCTGCTATCTAGGAGCAAGGCCTGCAAGCCGGTTGTTTCGTTGCCACCGTCACTCATAGATGGCGGTAGCTGTCTAGAGTTTTGTGCCGACATTTGTTGGGTACCAGACATGATCCTGGGGAGCCTAGTCCATAACAGCTCCGCTGTAAAACCTACCGAGCTATCATAGCGTTAAGGAACTTTTAAAGTTTTGTGTTAAGGTATGTATGCAAGGAATTATTGCCTGCCTTTACCTCAGCGCTCTCGGGTGCTATTCTCGGCTCAGATGAGATTCTTTTTTATGCCTCCTGCAATGTCAATCAACGTCAGGTGTGGGAACCCCTTACTCTCTAAATGCTGCTTCCCATTTCATCAGGACTTGATTTCGTCAATGAGTGCTCCGAGACAAGTAGGCGCAATGCCTCTTACCAGTGTTTTGAGTACGACGAGTTGTATGGCAGCACAGCTTTCTGAACCCTGTTCAAAGAAAGATGTGCTGCCTTTGAACCCACGCCCACTTCAAATTGTAAGGTTAAAGACTCTAACTGCGTGTCGGAGCCTCTTCGACGAAATCAGGTCCTGATAAAATGAGAAGCGTGCTCACAGAAAAGTAGACCGGACTCTTGAGTGCGGGGGTTCCCACACCAGATGTTGATTGACGTTGCAGGAGGCCTAAAAAGAAGCCTGGCCTGGCGCTGAGAAGAGCACTCGGAGAGCGCTTGGAGGCAAAGGCTCGGCAACACCTTACATATATACCTTAACTCACAACTTTAAAAAGGTTGCTGAACGCTATGATGCTTCGGCAGTTTTTTCTGCTCCAAATAAGCTGTCTCGGTTTGTGCCGAAAAATGAACGCGCCCTCACTTGGGGAGTAATGGCTGCAAGAAAAAACACAAAACAAATCTGTGGATAGCTCCACGTGTGTGGGTATGACATTCCACTCACTTGCAGGCCGCTCTTCCACGCGGGCCAAACTGGGCGATGCGTTAATAACCAGTGCAAGGAAACATGCTGCAGCCCCAAAACAGTCACCCTCAGGCCACTTGGCTGTGTATTGCAATACACGCGAATGTACTCCACTTTTTTTCGGAGTCAAGACCCTCGAAAGGCACAGGAGTAAAACAAGCAGCAGAGAAATACAGGAAGCTTTTGAAATAAAAACAAGAGATGCAAGTAAGTGTGCCAGCGAGCAATCGTTGGCAACTCTTGATAAGGAATTTGCATATTTGCAGAAAGAGTGGGGCTAGGTAATGACGTGGTGTGTTACAAACAGTACACAAGTGTGTTTTTCTTAAAATAAACTTTCAGTTGCGAGTACACCAACGTGTTGTCTCTTCTTCCTCTAGTCCTTATTTTCTATTCGTTCAGTTCAGCCTTGCGTATTTAGAGAGAAAAGTATTTTCAATGCCTCCAAGCACTGACGCCGCATTTTAGTGGCTTGCATCTTCGTACCGCTATCACGTCCAACCTCAGTGCTTGAAGCATAAAAAATAGTTTTACTGTCGTCAAATATTTTAGAAGAGCAACATATTTTTAAAAAATTGGGGAGGATAAGTATGAGTAATTGGTTTATTGCATGCACAACGCCAAAGACGCTTCTATTGGCCGTGGAAAGCTATCAGTACAATGTTGCTCCATTGCGATTTCGATGCGACTGGTTGGGACGATACTATCGAAGCTTCGAATATTTGAAAGGCTGAAAATGGCGATCGCCATGGCAACCGAGACCGAACAGTCAATCACATTGGGAGTTTTTGTCGTCTGTAGTGATGGGGTGAAACTCCCGAGTTTCGATTTCGGACTTATTCGGAAGATTCCGAAACATTTATTACGCAATTTCGGTTGTTTCGGAGGTTCGGCAGTTTTGTCCCTATCTAGCCAACATGGCCTTGTTCCTCTTGGGTTTGTGTTCGTTGTGAGTGTTTAGAAGACTCTAAACCTTGACCCAGACCGAAAATTGATCAGTTGTTTTGTTTATTTTACGCATAACAGGTTGCCCGCGGTGTGGGGATCTTCGTAGGTCCTACGATCCCGTGCTGAGGCTTAGGGCGCGTTGACCCATCGATCGCGTTCTTGATTTGTGCTCGAAGTGATGGTCAAACCGACGGCAGCAACTCAAAACGGAAAAATTTATGGTAATGCTCTCTGTTAGCTGGTACATGTTCAAATGTCAGAGTTCTGGGTGCAGTGTGTAGGCCTCCCAAACATTTCGGTCAAGAATCACGGTTGACTCATCAGTCTGATTAATGATTTCATTTCCAATCTGGAAACAGTTCGTTTGCCTTCCCGCTATGAATCTCGAACTCAGTCGGATAAATTTACCATATTTTTCGGGCTGTAGACGTTTGAAAGTTGCAATTTAAGCGGTTCGGACTATCTACAGGCGCTAAATATACCAAAAACTTTCGCTAAATTACCCAACTATCAAAGAGAATGTTGGGACGTAGGTACATGGGCTGCACGTGCTCGCCTTCCTTATAGAAAAGATTCGAAGTAAATAACCAAACAAAACAAGCGCCCGTGGAAAGCACGTGCACGTGCGAACTGCCATTTGCTTTTGAGTTTTGCATTCCAACAGCTAGAGCTGTAGACACTGGCAGGCGCAACGCTGTATTTAAGTTCCCAGCATTCTCTTTGGTGCTTGGGTAACTCGGCAAAAGGTCTGTTAAGTGGTTGTTTTTTCTATCTCGTTCTTTGACAAGACGTGACGGATTTGGTGAATGAACGAGGATTATACACCGGGTTCGCACTATAGTCCGGAAAACACGGTACGTATGACATACCATTAGATGTGTTTTATATTCTAACACACGTACCCGCTGAAGGTGACCCGTTGATGGTACACTATCAAGTTCGTTGGAAGCAACTGTACCTCAATCTCCAATGTTTACAGGTGGTTTCGGGCAGCCCGTGCGCATATTTTCACTTGCATTACATGAATGTCGGAGATATATCCCTGACACAGTTTCTTCCACATGCCACCTGTGTTATTTCAACACAAACCGCAACGTTCCCGGCGCTTGGGAACGAACAACTCACACGTCGTCGAGCAATTTATGCGATGAAAACGAGCGTCGCGATTTGTGATAATCTATGTCACCCACCTGCCCACCTTAATTTGGTCAGGTGACGAAGTAACTATTGTTGAGAAATCGAAACCATTTTGACGTACGGCATAAAGTCTCAATATTTTGTGTAGTGTTGTTTGTGATTTTATTTCTCCGTATCTTAGATTTTATTTGAACAAGCCCATTTTGTAAAATTAATCCCAGGAGTCGAACCCTGGCTCTTCGCGTGAAAGGCAACCACGATAACCGTTAGGGCACGGCCGCGCTGCCTACTTGGCCAGCTTTCGCGCGCGGCAATATATATGTACTGAGAGTTACGTATTTTAACGTCAGGTTTCGTGTTCACTAACGGGAACGTGATTTGTTTAAGAACGGTTCAAATTTATGCCCCGAATGACCCCGTTTAGAAGACAATCAGAGAGTGTTTTTGAAATAAGTAAAATAATTTCCTTGGTACTAGTACAGCTAAATCCAAGGTTTTACAGTAAAGCGTACGTTGCAGCTTACAAATACAATCTAAGGAGTTTTAACGTTTACACGAGAAACGAATTCCCGCTTAAAAATATTGTGGCTTATAGAAACTACGAAAAGTGGGGTCATTTTCTTTTTTAAATTTATGGAGTGTATTAACACATCACATCACGGGATGTACTTAAGATTTGGCTCTATCCGTCGATCACAGCGGGTTGTCGATGAGATAGCACCGTCCTTTCGGAACGTTTTATTTGTGATCACAGTAACGTCATATCGGATAGATATGTTCGAGAACAAATGCGCGAAGGTCACATCAGGAACAAACTGACTGAAAGCTTGGCGGCCCTTTAAAGTTCTGGTGTAGTGCCTGCATTCCCTGCTCTCTCGGTCTCTGTTCGTTTGTTTGTTCAGGATGCCCGGCGGCCGCGGTGTTCCTGAGGTCTTTCTGCGCATGGGCGAGTTGCAACAGGCACCTGAAAGGGACCACCGTGAGGCCGGGAAAGCTGCCAGCAGGCTTTCTACCCCGACAAGGTCGTGCTCGGGTCATGGCGCACTTATAGGAACGGTCCGCACCACAATGGCTCGACAGACATCGTCTCGAGACTCTGAAACCGAGGCTTTTGAACATCTACCGCTGCGACGACCAAAACCTCCGGGCCACGATAGAGGCTGTTGGACTCCTTCTTCGTCGAAGCCAACAGCCACCACCGATGGCATGCGTAGGCTCGCGCTGGTGACGCAGTACTCATCACGTCACCGCTATATAAGGGGGATCAGCGGGCCCGCATGGCGAAGATAGGAATAGGACTGACTAATCGCCACCATCACATAATAATCATGTCTTATTATTAGACATCGTCATTCTTACAGCCGAAACCCGGTCTCCAGCCTGTCCGTCCCCAGTCCTCAACGACTCCCTTCCCTTGCCCCGGCCCCCCCTTCCCCCAACTTGGTGACACGCCAAACCAGTTTCAACTGTTAAATTTAACGAGGAACTATACTTCATCTGACTCAGCAGTTAGCCTCCTCTCCCCATCCCTCTCTCCTTCCTTCCCTTTTTCTCTCCCTATGCCTTCCCCATTAAGTGTGCCCCCCATATGGCTGTTTTACCCTTTCTCCCCGCTCCCTTTCCTCTTCCTCCCCACCTTACTCCTCAACCTCCCCTCTCGTCCCGATTCTCCCTCATTTTCCGGCAATATCTTCTATGCCCTTCCCTTCTCCTTTCCCTCCTTGGTTGTAGATCACACGTTCAACTAGTTTTACTGCTAAACGTAGGTTAGAATATAAGTACGTCAACTGGCACACCAAGTCCTTGGCTCCACACTCTCCTCGCTTCTTCCTCTCTATCTCCCCATCTCTC